>JBBMFX010041681.1:0-17419 GCA_037832545.1 Rhabdalestes septentrionalis
CCAGAGATCCCAAATAAACTTGTATCAACGCTGAGACGCGTCCTCCCTCTCTTCCTTTCCCTCGTCCGCGGCTCTAGTCGTGACACTAGAACACAGATTGGAATTGTATATGCAATTTCTATGCAGAAGTGAACAGAACTGTTGAACCACAACTATCTTAGACAAAAATGATTGGTTAGAAATAGGTCAGTAATTTGAGAGCTCACATGTATAAAGATGTGGTTTATTTAGGCGTAGGCTTAGTAACTGCTAGTTTAAAAAGTTTTGGTAAATAGTAAGAGAGGAGTTTCCTACTAGTGTTTCCTATTACCTTATTATTAATATTAAGATTTTTTAGGCTGACTTGTAGGAACAGAGTACAGGAGTAAAACTTCTAGTTTGATTTTCTTGTGTAATGACTTAAGTACATAATATCATTAAAACTATAGGCTTTACATAAGGTTCTGAGGTTCTGTCCCTCCCTGTGTATTTAGTTTAGAAATTGTACTGGATGCAAACCTGTGATTAATTTTGTTAGATCCAGTGAGAGAAAATAGAAACGCTGAGCATGTCACAGTATGTGCTCTAAGGTTCTTCCTCCAGGCAGAGTGGAAAGACTGCAGCTTGGTTAATCGCCATTTACTCTCTAATTTGCTAACGTTTGGCTTGAGGGCATGTGTTTAGTCATCATACCAAGAAGCAAGATTTCCATCTAATTCTTTTACAGTTTTGGGGAGCAAAATTATCTAATATGGATTGAACAGAATTCTCTAAGCATTCAGTTAGGTTACCCAAGTCTGCTGTCCCAAATGGAGAACCAGCTAAGGCTGATGAATCTGTGAGGTTTTCAATCAAACATAAGAGCTGTGGCAGATTTTATCGGTGTATCATTTCACATTCTAAGAGATTTGATTTCATAGGTAAGTTAGTCTGCTCTGAGAAAATGAATCACACCAAACCACATGATGTAAGACTGAGTAACAGCTAAGGAACACGAGTACCTCCAGTTATTTAGGTCACGAAGAATTAAAAAGTCAGGCTGATTGACCACCATCAATTTTCTTCCCACGCTCTCGGTAATGAAACATTGTGGTAATATACATTTGCTCAGTGATCCATCTGCATCATCTGGGCTCTGACCTTTAAAACAACCATCAGTTAAAATGGATGATATGGCATTGACATCCCATCACTTTCACTTTATTCAAATGAACTCACAGCTGGCAATACAACGGAAAGTCATGGAATGCTGAGGTGTGCAAAGTGCGAACGTTTAAGGTATTAGCTGCCACGGACATTAAGCAAATTGTAAAAAGGGGTCAACAATTTGAATGATTTCCGTAATATTTGGTAGAATTCTCCTCACGTTCCAACAACTGGCTACAAAACATATGCTCAGGATGTCTGTGTCATAATTTTATTTGTTTCAGCTCTGGTATGAACATAATAATCCTACAAGAGATTGACACTGAGTTTATCACCTTAGACCTCAGTCTTGCACCTGTTATGTTTCAGCTGGCACCACAAAATATGACCCACTCATAGTTTATAAATACTATTGACTTCCAAAGTAGTCTGAAAAAGGATTCTGAAACAAAGAACAGTTCTGGCTTGCAAACAAGGTCCGTGAAACACTAACATTTCGCTGAACGATGCAGAAGAGTAAGAGTCAACTCGAACAGGGGGTGGCATCCGAAATGGGATACAGCATCCTCATTACAAGCAGGGTGCAGAGCCAGACACGGCGGGAAAGACCAGAACAGACACACATACACACAGACAAGACTGGATGACGAGCTGCAGGTGAGGCAAAATGGCAATGAGGGAGAAGCCAAAATGAAAGTAAAGAAATCAGGACAGCCAACTTTGTAACCTATTTCAACTTTGTAATCTAGGCTCTGCGTGTTTTGTGTTCATGCATTTTATTATGGCTCACACTATAGCTTAAAAGCCTCATCCCCGTAAACTCAAATCATCATAGCTTCAGCAGTCCAAAGTTCCACAGCATGGTTGAGGGCCGAGGACATTTTAAATATAGAATTACAACAGCAGAAGTGGTTGTAAAAGCAGCTCAGCAATTAAAGCAAGTATTCATGAGTGTTAATAAATGTATATGGTTGTAACACACAGTGCGGCAAATGCCTGGTAGCTAAGAGTGATAAATGTTTGAAACATGGCATCATGAGAGAAACATTCTTTTGTTAGGTTGGTAAATGGGGGTATAGTTCGAATTTTAATTATCACTCTCCACCTGGAGGCTGTTTGCTCAACTGTACACACAGTTCATTTTTAATGCAAGAATCAAGCTGCTTAGCATACACTAGAGAGAGGAAGCCCCTGCACTATACACTTAATTTTCCCTCCTAATAAACACCTAATTAGCTGATTAAATTATTTTTTGGAAGGGCACACTTTTATGACATTAAGCAACATGGTGACAACCTTAATCTTAACATCAGATCCTCAACCTTAATCCTCAAAATTTATTGTCATTGTACAATGAGACACACACCAGATGATGAATCAGCTTGAGAGCAACATGAGAACAAAACTGGTTATAAAGCAAACAGTTCATTAAAAGAGTGCCAGATACAGCATTGCTGCAGCGATTGCTAATTCAACCTGGCCAGTGTCTTCTGTATTGAAGGGGAGATGTCAGGAGTACAGTTTAGATTCTCTGACCAAACCCAAACCTGGTCCGAGACAAGCCCGGCCCGCGGGTCAGGTCGGGACGATATTTCCTGCCACTATCCTCAGGCCAGGTCGGGCCGGGCTGGGCCGTGATCAAGCGTTTGAGTGTCTTGGACCTCAGAATGTCAGTTTAGGAACGCACCCACAGTTGAGAACGTGTATTATAACGGCCCATGTATTAAAAAATTGTCGGGATTAAATTGGGCTTGGGCTGAAAATTACAGTTAACACGAACTGTAAAAAAAAAATTACAGTTAACACAAGGTGCACGGGCTCAGGTCTCGTCAGGTTTCAATTCTTGACCCGATCAGTTTAGTTTCTGTCTTAGGTTGAGTATAAGTAGAGAGGGAGGAAATGCCGAATGGGCATAATATCTTCCCTAGTCAGGTTCTGTCTAGCCTATAGTGCAGCTTTTTAGTGCTTCCCGTTTTAGTCTTGTCTTCAGTTAGTGAAATCTACGCTTAGTGACTTGACCAGTTAAAAGCAATCTGTGTACTTTGTGTAACTTGAATAGGTCCACACTTGTTTCAAGGAACACTTCAGCATTGTTCAGCCAAATCTCTAACTGCCTATAGAATACCATCCATTACCACACACAAAAGCTTTCGTAAACTTCCCAAAACTGAAAAGAACAGAAAACTAGTTGACCCTAAACTCATTTATAATCGAAGCCAGTGGGCACTTGCATGAATTTCACAAATATCAACATAATGTGGATACAAATCTACAATAATTACACTCTAACAATGTGTGTTACAATGAGATGGACTTAAACAATGTCTTGCACAATCTACTGTAGAAACCACACCTCTATGCTGGCAGTTTTTCTGAAAAATGAACCTCATTTCTGTAAGAAACAATTGTATAGCTTAATTTGCAAGCATGGATTCATGTGTTCCACAAAAAGAAGTTTTACATAAAATGTAATAGCGGAGTTTAGCAAATGCCCAGTAACAAGTCTATATGTGCTTTTGGTCAGTGGGATTTCTATTCTATGTGCTTTCTGTACAGGTTTATAAGGCATGAATTATGTAGAGCTGTTGTTGCACAAGTTATTTACTCTATAAGTGCAGACAGATGTACAGGGGCAATATGTTCTGTCCCTCTGCATTCAGCTACTCAGCAAGCCACAAACAGAGACATCACGCCTTCCTAAAATAACCTTCATTAACCTCCACCTCTCCATTCCTGTAGAGATCATTCTCTTGTCAGAGAATGAGGCTCAGGGTACAGAAAGGTATACAAATTAAGCCATGCTGCCACACTACCAACAAGCACATTCTGATATTCCAGTGCAGCAAATAACACAAAGGGTGTCCATTAACTAGTGACAATAATAGTCATCATCATACATGTTGATCTAAGATGTGGATTTGAATCTTTTCTCAATAATTACATTATTAACCCTTAAAAGAGCTATTATTATCATACAGCTATGGGAATTAAAGGTGCTAATCCTTTTGCAATGAATTACAATGATGTAATTGCATATAGATCCTATACCTTTTACACTTGTCCCATCCCAGCATACATTAGCATGCAGATCCACATCAGTAATGTTGCTATGCTGAGGAAAGTCCACCACCTAAACATCTGCTGATCACTGGTCCTGTGATCATAAACAGGCTAATTATGAGTGGGGCCAAAAATGGCTAGTCTGATCTTTGGCCTAATCAGAATCTTGTCTTGGTGATCCTTTGAGGGATTCTCAGAGAAGGCCAAACTATTTCTGTGAACAATACAAATTTATGTTGGTTGTTTTTAGATCATTTATATGGTAAATCACTATATTTGTATAGGGGAAAGACTTGTAATGGGCGGTACATTGTCCTAGATCCATCAGTGACTGTTACATAGCCTGTAGGAGTCACTACAAATGCTACATACAAGGTAAAAATATTAATATGTCTCTTACAAGCTTCAGATTCATAATAAATAAATCATAGGCATGTGTTTCATCCTTGTTCAATGGCACAGTTCATGTCCTGGCACAATTGTCTTGGTTCATCACTGCAAATTACAATAAAAAGTTTGGAAGTCCATTGTAGGACCTTTAACCCAGGATCTCTCTTGTGGTTGTGTTCTCTGTAAAATGGCGCCGCCGATGCCATCCTTGGGACTGAGTCATTTGAAAATATATTTTTTTCCGATCATATCGTGCTTTATGATGTAAACATGTGAGGAACTGTTCAACATTCCTCAATTTAATTCCCAAATTCATTCACCAAATGCAGTTTTTGAAAATTATAGTTGAGGCTAAACTATATGGACGTTGCAGGACATTGCAAGGAGGCAGATGTGTTGGTGCAATGGTGAAGCATGAATGATGTGGCCTCCAAAATTCACTTCGAGCTCTACTCCTCATTTAAGCGAGGAGCTAATTCCTTTTATCTTAACAAAAAGATTGACAAACTGCAGCTACCTATTAAACTAGCAATGACTCCTCATGCTCTGTTGCTATGTGCTTCATGGAAACCTGACCATCAGACCAACCTCCCACCAGTGCAGTTACCTACTTGGTTTACTCCCTTATTGAGCAGATGGAAGCTAAATTATGGTCTCTACATAAATTAAGGTTGGTGCACAGACATGTTAAGTACAATCTGTCTGCTTTTTCTCTGGGTCCGCTTGATTAACTGTAGACCATTTTACTTAGTGCATTGATAATGGTGTTTACATTTTACCACAAGACTGCACACGAGAGGAACTGCAACCTCTCAGCTGCCAGATAATTCATATAAAGAATAATCATACACTCTAACCTCATCATTTCAATAGAGCAACCCTCAGCGAGGTTCCTCTCAGATATAAGCAACATATACAGTGTCCAACCAGGAAAAAATTGTATACAAAAGTGACTGTATTACAGCATTGAATGACTACAAATGAGATCCTAATAGCTTTCTTTCCTAAGTCCTTTGAATTGGGTGCTGTCGTATAGCCCCAATTTGAAAGTTAGCATCATATTAATTATTCATATACACTATCTGGACAAATGTATTGAGGCACACCTGTTTTACAGCATTTGGGCCCTTAGTTCCTGTGAAGGCAATCTTAATACTTCAGCATATAAAGACCAACTTGATCTCATGATTTTCGTGCAGACTTTGCGAAATAAAATGTAATCAACATATGTGCTACGATCACAATTTAGCGTTCGGTAACCTGACGCTCCGAGTTCCAAGACACTCAAATGATGGATCACGGCCCGAGGACAGTGGCAGGAAATATCGGGCCAGGTTCGGGTTCGGCAGAGAATCTAAACTCTAATAATTTACAGTGCCTCTCAATGGACAAAAGTATTGGGACATAACGACCTTAAACTCTAAGGTCGAGCATCCTTTACTTTTTTCTCCCCTCTCTATCGTACAGGAAATAACGTCTCGTCTCATTTTAGTCAACGAAAACGAAGAGACATTTTAGCATAGTTTTGAAAACAACATTTATTCATTAACAAAACTACATCATAGATTTCGTTTCGTTATCGTCACATGACCAGCGTTTACATCGTCTTTCATCTCATTTTTGTTATGTGAAAAATGTTTGTTGACGACGATATTTCATCATAATTTACTAGTCACTAGTCACCGCTAATCCTGGTGGTGTTATGCAGTGTGCATTAAAATACATTGGGTAGTGAACATTGTCCTTGCACGAAAAATTGAAGCGTTGTCCTAGCATGAAAAAAAGTCCTAAATTGTGATCGCAGTACGTACTTTGATTAAATTGCATTTCGTGATGGCTGCATGAAAGCTCGTGGGACTGGGCTCAACAAGACATACTAAGACACAAGGCTTCCAGCTTTGTGGACACAGTTTGGGAAAGACCCTTTTCCATTCCAGCATGATTGTGCCCTCATACACAAAGCAAGGTCAATAAAGACATGGTTAGACGAGTTTGGTGTGGAAGAGCTTGACTGGCCCACACAGAGTCCTAACCTCAAACCCATCCAACACCTTTGGGATAAACTGGAATGGAGCTAGTGAACCAGGCCTTCACGTCCAACATCAGTGCCTGACCTCATAAATGCTCTACAGAATGAATGGGCACAAATTCTCACACAAACAAAAATTCATGGAGAGAAGTGGAAGCTTTTATAGTAGCAAAAGGGGACCAACTCCCTATTAAAGTTGATGTGTTTAAGTGAAATGTCATTTGACCCTTTTGGTGTAATGGTCAGGAGTCCCAATACTTGGAGTCACAAGCACTACTTTAGCCTCCCTCCCAACTTTGCTCCCCAACACCCATCCACACAATACAGACTGTTACGTATTATTAGTCATTAAATGCATGCATTTCAGTTAACAGGGAAAATGTATTCCAAGCTGACTGTAACAACAGACCCAAAATAACCTTCTGCCTTAGAACCGCCTTGAAAATGAGTATTTGAGATCCTCAATGATGTTGTGCACTGTTTCCCTTCTGAGATGGTTACATTTCAAAACCTTTTGCCAAGAGGAAGCCTTATTTACTTCTGACACTATCTTACAGTTCCCTCAAGCATACCCTCCTATCAAAAACGAGCCAACTTTTATGCACTTTCATCCAGCAGGCCCTTTGGAGCTTCTCATGGAGGGAATAAGCATAGAAGAGCAAACAAGCAGCACAGAGAAAAGAACGCACAGTAATTACAGGCAGAAAAAATCAGACGTTAGTTTCATATTGGAGGTGCTAGTCGTCTATCATTAGGCTTAACGATATATTCAGAGAAATCCCCTCAAAGTGTCTGTGTTATGGGAAACCAAATTTCACTTGCTTTTTAACAAAAAGTTTAATATAATACATAAACATCGTAAAAGTTCCAAAAAGTTATGTCGATCACAGGGCATAGTTACAAAAGCAACCTGTTTAATTAAGGGGTGAGGAGAGATTGGAAAATATTTCTGGGAAAACGATTTATGGTCAGGTAAGCATGGCATAAATATTAAAATGCACAGCAGTATTGTGTCGGCTCTGGTTTCGTTTTTTGTTTCGTTTTTCCTGTTTTCTGTTTTTGGTTTAAAGGAACTCTTATTTTGACACTCTGGTTCTGTTTTGGTTGGTTATCACGTGTCTGCGTAATTCTTTGCTCCATGTCACATATTAGTTCCACCTGTCTCTCGTGTCTCGTGTTTGGTTGTCATTTGGTTTAGTATTAAAGTCGGTTTCTGTTAATTCAAACTTATGTGACCATCGCCTCACTTCCCTCATGTGTCTTGTTCATGTATAGATTGTTTAGTTTGTATTTCTGACGGCCCTCGAGACTGGTTTCATTTCTGTTCTGTTTTCTGTTTAATAAAACCCCTTAAATGGATCCCTGGTTCCCCGCCTACCTACCTTGGGGCCTCGCGGCCTCGACCGTGACAGGTTTTCAATCCTCCTGGTGCACAAGCATACCAAATTCTACCACATTACCACCCCTCAGGTAAAGAAAAGCTTAAAAAGAACAATAATAATTACATTTTCAAATCATTAAAAGTGTGTATTAAATGGAGTCTTAACATTTTAGCCAGCCAGATTTTGATAAACATGAGATGATTTGGATAGTGAGGTTCAGGGTCTCCAGGGGCATTTTTAATGTTGGGGGGACAAAAGGAATGATTTTGAAAAATACTATGATAGATTTTTTTCTTAGAACCGAAATACTAATAGTGGAAACCCCCACAAAATCATGGACTCAGCATAAATAATTTTGTTTTGCATTGTAGTGCAAACTTATAAAGAAAAGTATTATTTGTTTAATTTTGTAACATACATATTAATTTAAATTAAGAAAATAAAGTAGTTATATTGTACAAATTTCATTCGACAAGCAACATTTTGTGTTACTAATTTCTACATTTGTTTTTAAATTTTATTTAAGAAATGACTTATCATTGTGACATGCAACATTTTTAGACCTGCTTTCTTCTCTCCTTGTTATCAGTGCTGTATTATCAGCAATCAATTTTGGGGTGGGTTGCTGGAGGGTGCATTTTTTATACCGATCTACTAAAATTTCAACATCATGTCGTGGCCCTAAACAGATGTCCCTACAATTTTTCATTAAAGTTTTGAGTGACATTTCTTTGATTCATGAACACACCACAGCACACAGTGTGAACAGCATGAAATTCTTCCTCTGTTGTTAACCCGTTCACCAAATGAAGCAGTAGGCAGCCAGAAACAAAGAACCCAAGGAGCAGTGAGCCGTGCTTAAGGGTACCTTAACGCTGCAGTGTTGAGATTCACACTCCCAACTTCCTGGCTGAATTAGGTCAAGAACATAGGATTGATTTTGGGCATTACTGTTTGAGGGGTCTTAACACAGCTCACTATATTCAGCTGCACTAGCCATTCACAAATACAGTGTTTGTGGGGTAATTTCAGTGGACTTATAACTGCTTAAGGCAGCTTCTAAACAGCTTCTACAGATCCCATTTCCCAAATAGATAAATAACCAAACAAATCACTTTCATTTGCATTTGTATTACATTTGTTTCCCCTGAGCAGTGTCACAGCCTGTGATTGAGCAGTTGCTTTAGACCTGTACATATACTGGAATGTGTATACTTTGAATAGTACATATACATATTCATTTTCACTGGTACCCATGATAAATTGGACTATGTTTTTGTTAAAATTAGACTTGGTGCATGGTTAGTAGGTGCAGCACTGCTTCTTTTCTGTGTCTGGGGACACACAGCAAAATATAGTATGTGTGCAACAGCCTCTGCTTACATTTCCACCTTCTTATTCTGAGAAAAGGAGATACATTCGTTCCCTCCTTGTATCATTTTGGCATTCATTTGGGGGTAACAACTTCTGTTCCACAGCAGCGTGCATTTTAATAGCTTATCCTTAAGACCAATGATCATAATAGGCCTGATCTATTGAATTATGTTAAATAGAATACAATTTAGAGCTCACAGATTCACAGTAGGATTCAAATCCTAGGCATATCATCAGACTTTATTCATAAGAGCAGCATGGTGAATGAAAAATAGCAATGAGCATCAGTTGTCATAAGGCTACTTTAGTCAAATCTGATACCATTTCACACCTATATATATAGTAACATGGGTATAAAAAATGTTTTAGGAGAAAAAGTAGATTGAAAGTTCTTTTTCTTTAAAAGGAGGAAACACTCTTTCACAGACACATTACATCAGTTTATTTATTTGGTTATCAATAACGCCATAATGCCAGTATCAGTTGCAGCTCACTGATTCAGACATGTCTGAAACGTTTTTCTTTCTTCACGAATGCTGAAACAATGTGGTCCTCTTTCATAGTATTTAAAGGGAGGGTTGTTTTTTTGGATGAGTGCTAACAACAACAAACAATTTCAAGACCTGCAGGGGACGACTGGGTTGCCATCAAGGCCTGGAAAACAAATGACCATAAAAAGCAGCTAATGGACAGCAAGGGAGCCCTGCACCAGGTAAACAGACAGCTTTATGGATGCATGTGGAGGAACGCTCAGTGTTGACAGATGATGACTCAGCTCCATTGCACAGACCGTGAGAAATGAGAAACACCCCAAGCCAAAGATGGACAATACCAGCTTCTCTAGGCCTGTTGCTTTGCATCACAGAATTCTGCCAGTTTTGTTGTAATATCAGTTTAAGGCCAGGAACATTGTTTGGTGGGGCTGAGTGAGTCGTTATTTGGCAGTGTGAAAAGCTGATTACCAAGACTGACACTGGATAGAGAGGATAAAAATAGATGGTGCCAAGTATTGATTGTGTATCTGCAGACGCCATCGCTGACAGACAGGGAATAGCTTTGAAATGAGCATCAAAGTCTATATGAAACAACCATTGTCAACTTTTAATCATTAACGTAACAGGGTATGCTAAAAACAATCCACTTCTGTGACAATATAATAATATGTAAACACAGTTAAAGTTAATAGAATTTTAAAATTCATAACTGAATCCACAAAGTCTGAACATGGAACCATTGAGTTGTTTTTTGGGGGTTTTTTTTGCGTGTCATCCACAACAGTGTATTAACATACAGTTTATTAGCATCTACTGAGGCTACAGCAATTTAGCCCTGCTTGTTCACTCTAAAGTAATAAAGAGTGTTTTATTCTACTCAAGTCAAGTTGGTGTTCATTTTTATTTCAGCCATATACATAGTACACATGAAATGAAATAATGTTCCTCTAGGACCATGGTACCACACAAAAAACAAAGACCAAACATTACAAAACAATGGGCAGGACAATACTAAAAAGAAGTGAAAAAGGGACAGTTCAAAAATGTGCAGGACAAGACAATATACACTGCAATCAAAACTGTCCACATATTGATGGAATTTGGTGAGAACTTGAGATCTGCATGAACTTTTTGTGAGACTTGAGATTTGCATGAGTATAATGTTCAAAAGCAGTAAACAGTCCCTCTGGGTGTAAGTTTTGGAACTTGCTGATGGCTCCTTAAAATTTGGCCAGTGCATTATTAGTGCTCGGTTGGATGTAAAATAACAGATAAAGTTTGGACACACTTTCTCATTCAATGATTTCCTTTGTTTTTATTATTGGCTACATTGCAGATTAATATTGATAACATCACCAATTGCTTTGATGACAGTTCATGTGTTTTGGACCGTCAGATGTAATGGTAGGTTTGGTACACAGTAAATCTATTTGACGACATTTCTATTCCTACATTATGGCATGAACCATTTAATTAACAGTCCATAATTACCTCATTACAAAACAACCCTTTGCTGCATACTTCCATGTGTTGTATTCAATACTAATCTACAATGTAGATAATAATACAAAGGAAAAATATTGAATAAGGTGTATCCAAAATTTTGACTGGTAGTGGACACTGCAAATATGGGCATGGTGGTAAATTCCTCCAGTAAATAAAATTGTCTTTTAACAGTCACAAACTTCAGCAGTGGTGAGCACTAACTAGAGACCAGCACAGCATTTACACTAAGGATGCGAATCAATAAGAAATGATTGATGTCAATCTCAATATCAATTCTTCTTATTGATCCGATTCCTTATTGATTACTTATTGATTCCTAAACAGTATAAAATAAATATTTTAAATGACCATACATTTTCTGGAGCTAATCTGTTCTTGCTGCCTCAGTGAAGTTATCATTGTTACCCGGTCTGTCATTTAAAATGGATGAAACAAATATATTAGATAAATCATTTATATTTCAGAAAATTATCTGTAGGGGTAATGTATTGTAGTTAAAGTTGCCCTTGTCTATTCTCTTGAGCTTTCACTCAAGTGCTGAGAATCGAACACATCGCATTCTTGAATTTCTTGAAAACCTTAAATGTTTTAACATGTTGCTAGTGTTACCACCCTTGCAAGTTTCTCTGCTCGATGATAAATCAAGTCATGGAGTGTGACGTCATCGTGCACAACACAGGAAAAATGTGAAAAATCAATCAGAGGAACCGATAACATCAGAGGTAAACTGTTCTGGTGCTTTGTTAAAACCTGTTCTAAATCGGAATCTGGTTTTGATTCCCACCCCTAGTTTACACATCAGTCAGAGGTGATATAAACACACAGGTCTCCGCCTCAATATTTTCCTGACAGCAAAATACTGTAGAACATTAGCATGTTGATAATCAGTGTACCTACTTCAGGAATGCTGTTGCTAAACCATGTTTCTGTAAAAACGAAAACACAGCGCTGTTTAGTTCGCTGGAGTCAGGTCCAGTTTATTGGGAGCAAATATTTGCAAGAAGGATAGGATGGCTGTCTTAGTAGTGTTAGCTTTTAGCCTAGCATGGACTCTTGCCTCCTGGATGTGCTTATGTTTCCTTGCGCACGTTTTGCAATGTCCCCTGCCCCAGCAGCGGCACCAGATAACACCGTGGCCTGGTCCCCACATCAAGCCAATTCCGCAGAGCTTTTCCAGTGGACAATCCTCTTGTCTGGTTTTTAACTGAAGCAAATTCTGTTGGTCATAGACATGTTTACCCATGTTATGAATGTCTGGCGTGAAGTTCTGATCGGTAAGTATTAGAATGTTTCATTCCAAAAAGAAACATTAATATATCTGAGGTAGATTCCCTCATGCCACCAAAACATGTCTGATGTATTGGGCACTACAACATTAACAACAGATATTTTACAACCTATAACCTATATATGGGACCTCTGCATGTCAAGAGAAACATTTCCCAGCAGAACACTGCCCAGAGCATGACATTGCCTCCACTCGCATGCCTTCTTCCAATTTGGCCTTTGTCAAATTCCTTCCTTTATATTACATTAAGGCATTTAGCAGACACCTTTATCCGAAGCGACTTCCATTCCCTAACTACAGGGGACAGTCTCCCTGGAGCAACTTGGGGTTAAGGGTCTTGCTCAGGGACCCAGTAGTGGTGCTGAAGGTAGGATTTGAAACCCAAGACCTCTTGGTCCAGAGGCAAGTATTCTACCCACTGAGCTACCTCCACCACTCTCACACCACACACACTAACACTATTTGATTGATGTCAACACATTCAGTCAAAAATATTTGGACATATACACATTAGTACATCCTTGTAATGATTGTACATGTAGTACATTTACTCTCATTAGTATTCACTGTATGTAAAGACAGTGAAAATGTCTTTTAAACACACCATGGAAAAAATAAATATATTGGCAGAAAATACATGATAAAACATCCTGGTACCAGGACCACACAGAGCTGTTTGTTGTTATAAGAAATCTCTAAGTGCTGGATCTTGGTGCACACAGCCCAAGCTGATTTCACACTTTGCTGATGCTCCACCTGCACAGCTACTGCCAGTGACTCATCATAGCTTTGTGAAGATTAATTCACATCAACTTCCATTTTTTACAAAGGATAATGCTCAGTTAATGATGTGTCAAAATGATGGGTTTTGCCTTTGTTGCTTTCAGAAGAGAGTGTGTTTGAGGATCTTAATCTCAACCAAGTGACTCATCTTCAAGGAACTCATCACTTATGGATGAAGCGGACTCTTTTAAAACTAACAATGGCCGCTTCTATAGCCTGAACAACCCAATGAGGCTTCAAGTCCTACAGATATGCATTTGCATGATACCAATTCCAAGTGTTATATCAAAGGAATGGAAGTTTGCGACCACAAATTATTATGTCATTTATGTGGTGCTAATAAGTGGTTATTTTTTTAAATTAACATAACTGATTGAACTTTCAAACCTGAATTCTACACCTTTCTGAATGAGAAAAAGGGGGAAATATGATTTAACAGGATGAAATGAAACAAATCTAGCATGTAGTGTGTATTCTCATAGGAAAATACATATTTGTGATCAATACATTTTTGTTTACTAGGATAAAAAATATTTTTACATAAAAACTCAAAAGTATAGGATCAAGAGTAAATAAAACTTGTATGTATGTACAAAATATGTAAAATAATTATATTTTTCTTTCTAAAAGTTTATACGCCCACATACATGAAAGCCAGCTTTTGGGATTAAGAATGAAACCAGACGAGTATCTCCCCTGAATATTGCCCACAGTGACAAGCCTACAACTGTCAGTAACGACAACACAGCGTTGTAATATTTATAGACATAATCAGTCATTACAACAGAACATATGAATCTGACAGCATCTGAAATTTGCCATGACATGGTTATGTCAATGTTAATTAACAGCCATGCACGCTTACATCTATAGCACTAATGACAGCCCTGTCCTTCAGACAGTGTGAACAGGTGCACCACTTTGAGTTCTGCCAACACAAGGCGTTGGTATTACAAATTCTTTTTGTACCCACCCTAATGAACCCACATTCCTACCCACATTGAAGCCAAGCTCCCTTATGCTTCTCTCCAGATGTGTAAGCTTGTTGTGAACTCATGTGTGGCCACTCGACCACATTACATCTGTTTTAGGTACAGTGCCCTCATGTTTGTTCTCAGGTGTGTATGCTCGTTATGAAATCCCATCTGGATCAACATGACTACTTCAGATCTAGCGGAGAAGTTTACGAAAGGGGTTACTTTACTGGCACCTCTCTGTCCAAAACCCACTAGAACACGCAGATGTGCCCCCAAGGTGGACAAGATCCTAATTAGAGAGTAATCACAGATTAAGGTTCTCTGGAACTTTAACAAAAATAAGAGCCTACCACAGAATGGCTCAGCCTTGTCTACTCCTTCATTCAATGTCTCATTTACACCTAACAATGGCATAAGGAGTGCCCTCGCTACATGTGTGTCAGTGTAGGGTTTGCCCTCTAAAACTGGCTTTTTAAAATGTCACCAATGATCTCAGAAGGGCTCCCATCCAGTCCAACATGCTAATAGCTTCAGAGGAAAGCAGACACTGAGAACAGGGTCTGTCTCAACAGGGTACCACATGCCAAATATAGGAAGGTCAGGAAAAAGGTCATGGCTGAACATTTCATGTCTTTTGAAGGCTTTTTTTTGATGACGACCAGAGATGCCTGATTATCCAGAGAGGAGCCCAAAATATGCAGGACAGGATTTGACACAATTGATTAGGTCTCAGTTAACATCATCAAATCTCTTTGAAAGAAGCAGTTTCTCAAATATTTTGAAAAAAGCAGTCAAAATAAATCTGTGTACATTTTTACAAAGTTTGTGTTCTATTAATAATCTATTATTCATGTCTCCCTCTATCACGTGTAAACTCTGTCAAATCTAGAATGTGGACATCTGCCAGTGAGGAAAGACAAGACAACGGAATGGCTACAAGGTGGGAGGAAGTCCTCATGCACGGAAGGGTCCTTGAAATCTATTTACTGCAAACACAAATGAACGAGTTTAAAAAATTCAAGCATTTAGCATTTGTTCTGCAGACAACTGACATCTTGTTTTGGAGGAAATGTCATGGATTGCTGACACCTCAGACTACCAATTGTCCCAGGAAAACCACCGTTCTTTCTCCCCTCTTCCTACTCTTGGGCAAGCCATGACCTAATAAATTCCGCCAAGAGTCTCAAGCGCCTAATTCCCCTCATACTTTAAGCCACTCAGAGGCAAATATGGCATTTTTATTTTTCAGATTTTGCCATGTTTATTTGATATCAAAATAAAAAGGTTTTGTTTTAAAGTTGTATTTTCTTTTCAAAAGTAAAGGTAATTCATTGAAGTAGTAATTCTGTAATTAATTAGGCAATAAGGACATTATATTTGAACAATATATCAAGCATACTGCTATTGGGTCATATAATGAACTACTTTCAAGAACTTAGGCTACCTAGGTCAGATTATGTATTAGTATTTTATGTATTTATATATTTTATGTATTTTATTTTGTATTTTAATAGTATAGCAAAATGACAATGTTCCATCTAGACCCCAAGGAGTTCCTATTCCACCACAAAGCTTCCTCTACAGCTCAAGCATGAGATGTTATTCTTTCCTCAGGTATGTGATAAAGCTGGGAGTGTTGATCTCCTATGTTGCATGAGCCACCAGCTGTCATAATGCCAAAGCGTTCCCTTTTCCATCCACACAGACTGGCTCTTAATAAGCAGACTTAATATGATGAACACCATCTGGATGCCAGCCACCTCCACACACAATTAGAGGAGGGGGCTCCAAGTCTAATGAACATACACCAGCAGAATATAGAAAGCAACAGGATCTGGTTTGATGAGCTTTATGATAATCAAATCTCTTATTGAGCTCTCAGAGCTGTCATTATATTTGTAATCATGTAATTTAAAGATTATTTAAATGATTAATTTACAGGGACTGTAAGTAACTAATGAATCTAGCTTTTGTTTGAGAAATTAGATCTTTAAAAATGATAATAATGTTTGATCTAAAATCAAATCTAACTGAACAATATAAAATCATGCAATGCATATGTAACTATATAATAATTCAAATTAATTATTCTTTTTAATATTTTATCATTGCCAACAGCTTTATTGCAGTTGCACAGTTGGGTTCTTTGGATGTCAATAAAAAATAAACATTTTGGGTCCATGAAGAACCCTTTCAATTACCCTTTCTTAAGTTAGAGGCTGAAACCGTCTCGGTTTTACAAGTTTCTGACCACTTATAAAATGTGTTCAATGTGCTGCCCATTGTGTTGGATTATCAATGCAACCCTCTTCTCTCACTCTTCTCACACTGATAGCAACACCGCAGGAGAAATGCTAGCACAGGCTTCCAGTATTCGTAGTTTCAGGTGCTGCACATCTCGGATCTTCACGGCATAGACAATTGCCTTCAGATGTCCCCAAAGATAAAAGTCTAAGGGGGTCAGATCGGGAGACCTTTGGGGCCATTCAACTGGCCCACGACGACCAATCCACTTTCCAGGAAACTGTTTATCTAGGAATGCTTGGACCTGACACACATTATGTGGTGGTGCACCATCTTGCTGGAAAAACTCAGGGAACGTGCCAGCTACAGTGCATGATACGGGAAACACATCATCATGTAGCTATTTCCCATGTCCAGTGGCCTTGAGGTTTCCATTGTACCCCATATACCACACCATACCATCAATTTTGTTGTTCCAACAGTCTTGGAGGGGTCTATCCAATGTGGGTTAGTGTCAGACCAATAGCGGTGGTTTTGTTTGTTAACTTCATCAGTCACATAAAAGTTCACCTCATCACTGAACAGAATGTTCTGTGTAAACTGAGGGTCCTTTTCCAATTTTTGTTTTGCCCATTCTGCAAATTCAGTGCGCCGATCTGGGTCATCCCCATTGAGATGCTGCAGTAGCTGCAGTTTGTAAGGGGGCCATTTGTGAATAGCTAATATCCGCCGAATGGATGTTTGACTAATGCCACTCATCAGTGAAA
>JBBMFX010041712.1:0-11554 GCA_037832545.1 Rhabdalestes septentrionalis
AGAGAAATGGTAATATTGTGTATCTGGAATTAATTTTAGATCTTTAAGTCCATCTCATGAAAAATCGGAGCAGGAACTCCGATTGTTGCGTTTATATTTTTGGTGAGTGTATGAGCAATCAGAGAAGCAAATGAGATTACATTTAATTCCTGTGTAGTAAATTTAGACTAGTTCAGGTGGGGTTCCAAAAATAGCAATATGTGGACAAGGTAATATTTCAGTATCTAGGACTAATGAGATAATCTTTAAAAAGTTCTTCCAGAAACCTGTCAACTTTGAGCAGGACCAAAAAGTATGAGCGAGGTGTGCAGGGAAATAGGCACATCTATTACAGTTTTCACAAATATCAAGGGAAAAAATTGCCAATTTGACTTTACTTAAGTGGAACCTGTGTAACCCTTTAAATGGTATTACATTTAGGCGGGCACATGACGAGAAGTGATTAACTTGTAGTTTGGCCTTATTCCACCAAGCATCCTGAAACTGGACTTCCAGCTCGGTCTCCCATTGTTGTTTAATTTTGTTTAGTGGTTAATAATTGATCAAAATTGTATAATACAATTCCTGAAATGTATGAGCAATATTGATCCCTAAATATCTAAAGCTATCTGAGGAGAGATGGAAGGGTATCTGTCCTTGTGTAAGCTATTTTGCTAATAAGTTAATTGGGAAACAATGTTGACCTTGTGACAGCGGACAACCTTGACTGGTTCCAAGGGACAGTGAGAAATATGAGGAGTCCTGATTGTTTGTTCAAACTTGAGCTTGAGGTGATACGTAGAATAAGCGCACCCAATAAATAAACTTTGGCAGAGATAAAATTTTTCTAGAGTTTTGAACAAAAATGCCCATTCTACCCTGCCAAAGGATTTTTCTGCATCTAAAGAAAGCACTACTTCAGGTTTTGTTGCTTTGGGGGGTGTTGAAATTATATTTATTAAACTGCATATATTGGAGGCCCCCCCGATGAAACCAGTCTGGTCCTCAGAAATTAGGGTAGACATGATTCTAACCTTTTTGCTAGGACTTTTGCGAGTATTTTTATGTCCACATTTAAAAGAGAGATTGGTCTAGAAGACCAATAGTGGCTTCTGTTAGGGTTTTCCCTGCAGACAGAGAATGGGTGAACATATTTAACAACAATGGGGCTAGCTGTATTGAGAATTTTTGTATAAAATTCAAACGGGAACCAGGTCCAGGAGTTTTTCCACTATTTGTTTCCTTAATACTATCATATATTTCTTGCAGAGTAATTGGCTGGTCTAGCAATGCCTGTGTTGGTTTATCAAGAGTGGGAATCTTTATGCTATTCAGAAACCTTTCCATGTTTAAATCTGAGGGGGTTCAGATGTATAAATTTCTAGTGTCGTCGGATTTCAGGGCAGTAGACTCTCGATAATATAAATGCTTCATGATTTGAGACTTTAAGTGACTACTACGAAGAGTAATATTCATTGGAATGCGGATTCGCTAACCGGAAACTATCTTTACTGGTGTGCTCGTTGCTTGGCCAAAGTTGCGCTCATATCAGGAAAAAAGAGGATCTTGCTGTTTTTGTACTTAATATACCCTTTCTGCAACCTGGCCCAGCAAAGAACTCGCTCCTTGTCCTGAAATCGGTGGAATCTGACAATGAAAGGCCGTGGACATTGCAGCACCCTCAGGTATGCCCACAATCCTTAAATTCTGTCTCCTGGATCGATTCTCAAGGTCCTCTGTTTTGGAGGCTAATGTAGCGTTTGCTATTTCAAGTTGGGCTAATCTCGTTGTTAGTCCGGCTAGCTCATTGCTGTGGGTAGTGAGTGTGTCCTCCATAGTTGTTATCTTTTGGCTATGGGAATCCAATGCAGATCCTATTCTGTACAAACAGGGGCGAGGGAATTTTCTAGTGATGTTGATAGATATGTCTTTAGTTCTGTAGCCAGGCTTCCTCGGCTCTTCTCCAATTCCTGCATGAGGCTATCAACTGTTAGCATCTCTGCCTTCTTGGGTGTAAAGGCTACCTGAGCCGAGGAACTTTCCTTCGCTTTGCGGTGTGGTCTCGACATCATCTACTAATCTCTGTTTGAAACAAAATAAACCAGGCATGGTAAACCAGGATAAATCTATGAATTGAGCATATAAAATTAAGAAAAGAGTGGGCGCTATCGTTCAGCATGGCCGTCTTCTACATTGCTCAGCTGGAAGTGCCATTTTGAACCACTTCTGACGAGATATGTGTGATTTCACCTAAATGGGTTCCATTTATATTCTGTGGCAAGCATTGGTTCTGTCCAACATGGCCAGGAATTCCATGATGGTCCCAGAATGTTTCATATAGTGATTCAGTGGCCTTATCTTGGGACACATGTCAGAGACAGAGGAGCATATTTATTCTGTTGTATCCAAAAACAATGCTAGGGAGCACCCACAAGTTAGTTCTCATACAATAGCAATCAATGCGGCTGAACTGGTAAAAAGGTATTACTTTGTTTTGACTCAGATTGTCTTTTATTGTCTTTTATTTTAGAAAATAAAACATTACTAGCATGTTTTCTTCTTTTTTTTATTTACAGCAAATAGGTTTTCTCCAGCAAGACGCCAAGTATTCTGGGAGTGCATAGCATCTTGCTGGTTGGCAAGATGAAAAAATGTGACATCATGAATATACAAAAGTTACTGTTAGAAAGGCTTGTAACTGGAGCTGAACTGCAATTTAGAAACATTCAATACTCAACTGTCTTAAGAAAATTTATTAATTTGTTTAAAAATATGCATTTAGAAATGTCAGTTTTGCACATAAGCTCCATAAGAACTAATCTATTTGGATTCCCTATAAAAGTACCTTCAGGGTTTGAATTAACCCCGAAGACACTATCAGTGTGAATGCCAGGAACTACATACAGATCACTGTTTTTTGACTAAACAAAGACAAATATATGACAAACAACATTACACAGCATCATTGTTGTTTTACTCAGTAACATCCAGCTAATCTAAAGAAAATATACTTCTAAAAAGTGATATTAACTGCAACAAGGACTGCAGTCAAACCCTGAGCAGTTCAGAAAGGCTTATAAAAATGCTATTAATCACTGGTTTCAAGTGCAACAGACAAATGCTGAGTTAAGGAAAAAGTGTAGCATCACTTACTTTAATGCCAAGATCATGTTTACTTTGAATGGTTCGTTTAATACTAGACAGCTCTAGTTTAAACATTGAAACATAATTACATTCATGATCATTTTCTATACTGCATGCTTCAGTACATTTATGTCACGTTCATTTCTGTAGCACTGCATCTGTCTACACCTACTGTCTATTTTATCGGCTCCGCTTACCATTTACTAATGTCATTCTGCATAAGACATACCTGCAAACTTGTCGCTTTTCGGCGACATTCGCCGTTTTCATTGTCAATTGTGTTATTCACGGTTTCATTGTCAATCTTGTCATTCACGCCGGGGTGTGGGCTGCCTTACATCCCGTGCGTCGAGCGGGGGTGTTGCGGTTGCTGTCTCACAACCCGAGCGTCGAGCGTGCAGGGGGGGTGTATTTACATCCCGAGGTTTGGAGGGGTATTTTCTTCTTTTGCCGAGGATTGCTATGACATTTAGTGGCTCACCTACCGTTGAGGAGTTTGCATAATGGGAAAAATCGATTTTCAGCGTGAGAAATCCGAGGTGTGGCATGAAAGCGTGTGAATACAGTCAGATGCGTGTGTCTCACGCTCATTGCGTGAGAGATGGCAGCCCTGCATTTTTCTGGACCTATCGGAATCTGTGCTTGCTTCAGGATCTTGAAACACACTGCCATCTGTGTTCTCGCCTGTCAATAGACACCTGACCTAATGTGGAAACTCTGATGGAAATTGAATTCAAGGTAAGTCAGTCATTTTGGAGCTGAACAAGATATTTGTTAAGTCAAACAACATCAGCTAGCGTTTTTTTTCATACAGTTAGCCTATGCTTCGAGCAAAATGCTTAATAGCAAGCAATACAAGCGGATCCAATGCCGCTAGCAAGATAGCAAATTTTCCTACCATCTAACATTAGCTACTGGAATGCTTAATTCCTGCATTGTCTGACCGTCTTGCTAACTAAAATTAACAATTTAGCTTGCTACGTAAGTATATAGTATTTCAGATAGCCAACTTAGGTTGTAACCTTATCATTAGCCCCTAACTTAAGCCAGGTGCTCTGCCCTGAGTTCTGGCTACTACTCCAATTCTGAGCTACCCTGATTAACTACACGTCATGGAGGTTGTCGTGTGCGCAGCAGTCATTCAAAGTCAGATGGATGTAGCCCAAGCGTAGCCCTACTTTTAAAGCGTTTTTGATGTGTTGATGTGGGTAGAAGTGACGGATTATACAACAGCTGATGTGAGAGTATGCTAATCAAATTTCTCCCTGCTGATGTGTATGTTCAGCAAGAGGTTAGCTGAATAATGCATGTCCCTATTATTAGCATATAATGTGTTTGTGAGTCTTTTGTATGGATACTTTTGATGTTTACTGTTGTTTAATTTTTAACCCTATATCTTGCTTCTGTGGAGGTTAAACGTCCCTGGTGGGATAATTAAATAGTTCTTATCTTGCCTTAGATTCTCCAGTATGGTGTGGACCAGAGCCTGCCAACATTCACTGATGGAGAAGATGCTGTCAGCTGGTGGGCAGATGTTTCTGATACAGGAAGGTACCCAGCACTCACCAAAACAGCACAGACAGCATTGTCTGTGTTCCTTGGGCCACTGATTGAGCGATCTTTCAGTTACATGTCAGAAATCATTGACTCAAAAATTGGCAGCATGAGCATCAGCACTCTGAGTGCCATTCAAACTGTGAAACACACCATGCTGACCCAAAAGAAGACTGCAGTAGAAATGTTCAATAGTGAAAACATAAAATATGGGCAAGTGTATCAGAAGATATGTCAAAACATCCTGTTGGCTGGAAGTAAGGACAAAGCTTTAAGAAAGCAAGCAGCCTTGAATGAGATGGAGAGACGGAGGGTGTTCGACTGCCAGCCATCCTCAAGCGCTGCCGCAGCCAGAAGAACCAAGGCAGAAGAGGAGGCTCTGACCAGAAGGAGGCATGTGGTCAAACAACGAAAGCAAGCTTGTGAAACACTTGTCCAGGCTAAGAAGAAAAAAAAATTGTTTTTCAGTAAAATGTTTCATTGTTTTTAATTAAAGAAAAAAAATCAGTTTCCCTCCATGGCATTTGCATGCGTGTGTGTTTGTGAAACCCTTGTCCAAGCTAAGAAGGAAAAAAGAAAAGTTTTTCAGTATAATATAATTTGTGTTTTGGTTCTTTTGTTGTTTTCTTATTTTAGTGTCATGCGCCTAGCACTTACTTGAGTTCACAGTGTCTGCGTCGCCCATTGGGTTATTGGTGGGTTTATCTTTCAGTAGGTTAAGTTTTGATTATGTATGTGTTTGGTAGTTAGTGTCTAGTGTTCAGTGTTTGCTATCCCCTGTGTTTTATTTTGGTCTGATCAGCCATGGTATATACCTGTCCTTTGAGTTTGTTGAAATGAATTGGGTTTATTGCTGACCCCTTCCTTATGGGCCTGAGGGTTTCTTATGGGGTTATAAGAACATGTTTTCATTTTTGGATAAATAAATTAATTCTTTATGTTCAGTCTCCTGTGTATCCTCATTGCTTGCCAGCTCGGTCCATCACACAAGTGATCTGTCATTGAAACACTGAATTCGTTCACAAAAATTTGCCAAAATGCTGATGAGCTTTAACTCATACTGTGACACACTTTCCAAAATGACATGTATTACATCAACTGCAAAATGTTCATAAGTACAATAAAACTGAAATGAATTCAATAAACAAGATTTTTTACCTCAAAAGTGGGAAGCACAATGCCCTTGTCTTCCTGTGCACTGCATTGTGCTGAATGTGCTTCTTTAGTGCAAAAACAACATCAGGCTTTTTCTTGATCTACCGAAAGGCATTTATTTCAGCCAAACAAATACGACAACAGTTTGTTGCAATAAACGATTCAGGAAAACTAAATAAACTGTGCAGAGACAAGTTATCTCCTGTGATTGGAACATCCATTCATTTTCATTTGAGTGTCAGACAAAGGATTAAGGACTCCATGGGTTTCTAATGTTTTCAGATTATTAACGGAAGACTTAATCAAAGCCATGTTTCTTCACCTTATCTGAGTGAAAAGGTAAAACAAGGTGAATGTTCATTAAAACTGAATCAAATATTGAAGGAAAATTTTGTCAAATAAAATACAGCCAATGTTGTGAACTCCTGTTTTAGAACCTAATGGCTTTGCTGTCTCAAAATCATCGTAATGAAGTTGAAGGAGTAGTAAGTTGTATTCAGAATTTGGCTTTATATCCCTGATGTTCTGTCACGTCTCACATCAAATCTGACACCAAGGACATATTCTACTGGCTCCACAATTTCCCACTTGCTTTTATATATTTCTGATGCTTTGCTTCCTTGTTACATTTTTTAAGTGGTTCTCTATTTAATTAAAGAAGCCTTCAATTTTTTCCCTGTGATCAGATGGAATATTTTTTAAACACAGAGTCTTGTGAATGTGTGACTAAAGCACCAGACATTCTATTTAAATCAAAATTGAGAAATACAGTGAATCTTTAAAAGTAAAAAAAAAAAAAAAAAACCTACAAGGCCAACTGTATCAAGAAACCTAGGGAAGGTATCCAGAATGCATCTAGACTTATCAGCATAATGGTATTCAAAAGTATCCTCCATTTTCTCCTTCACTGTGCTCTCATCTGAAAAATGGTTTAGGACAGATATTGGCATACAAAGACCTTAACACAATTGAAAAATTGTGACTTCAAGGCTTTTAAGGGCATCACTGAAAAAAAATAAATAAAAAAAAATTAGTATTCTGTCCACAAGACTTTCATCTTTATGTGGAAGTGTACATATGCTAAATATTATAATCGTGAAAAATATTACAGCCTAAGTCATCATGAAACAGATAACAGCAGCTAATATAAAATTTTATTCATATAGTGCTTTTTACAATCAGGTTGTCACAAAGCAGCTTTACAGTGTCCATGTCCGAGCCCCTAGTGAGTCAGCCAAAGGCGACAGAGGCGAGGAAAATCTCCCTCGAATGGAGGAAGAAACCTTGGGAGTAACCAAGACTCAAAAGAGGAACCCGTCCTCCTCTGGTCGACCCGGAGAGGAAGAAAGGAGGAAGAGAGAGAGGAGGGGAGAGGGAGAGACATCAAATACAACACTGGGAGAGAGAGAGAGAGAAAGAGACATCACGTACAACACTAGATAAATAACGAGACGCCTTGGTCCGAGTGGAACCGGGCTTGATCCAGCAGGTGTGCAGTAGTTCCCCTCAGAGAAAACAGAGGATGGAATTAGTTCCACATAAGTTTAAGTGCATGATTTATGTGTATAGGGAGTGTAAGAAAAATTTTAAATACAGAAAGCTTGGCTAAACAGGTGTGTTTTTAGCCTAGAGTCCCGAACGTTGTGTGGTAAGGCATTCGTTTGGGGGCTATATATGAGAATGATCTTCCCCCTGATGATGCTTTAATAATTCTGGGAATAATTAAAAGGTCAGCACCTTGAGATCTGAGTGACCGTGGTGGTCAGTAGTAGAATTTTGTAGTCAATATTTGATTGGAAGCCAGTGTAGTCTGGATAGTATTAATAATACAAATAATATATTAAAAAAAGATCATTCACTATCTTGATGTCGTGGAAAAATCAGCATTTATTTTTTGTGTTTAATTTCTTTTGAATGAGTGTTTTATTCTGTATCCATTTCACTTATGTTATTATTTTATATCCAGTGATTCATCCTTAGTTTCTGAGGTTTTCTTTCTAAGGGTCGTGTCTCTGTGTTGATATGAAAATGCCTTAGTCAAAATATGTTCTAATGTTTATCTGTCAACTCCCTGTCCTGCGCTACCTCTCAAAGGCCATTTCTCTAGGTAAACAGGAGATTTTGGGTTACCATGAAGATTGAGATTTTGTGAGAAGTGACGTCCTGCTCAGTCTGCATGAGTGACAATATCTTTTTCCAATTCGTTTTGGACACCTCCTGATGGGGTGTCTTCTAGAGATTACGTTGGACAGGGGGCTATAAAATATGTGTTTCGTATGAAGAAGACGAAACAGGTCAGGACGGGGAGGCAGACTTTGCTGTCTCTGTGTTCTTTATCCTGTCCCCATCTGCAGATGTACCAAATAAATCTTTCATATGATTCAATTTGAGCAAAAAGGACTCTGTTGGTTCTTTTCGAGTCTCTGCTCCCCAGGAGAACCTAGCTGTTGGGCCAGTACTTTCCCTAAGATTTTAGACACGAATGTAAGGTTAGAGATAGGACGATAGTTGGAGAGCTCGCATGGATCAAGGTGTGTTATTTTTTTATAGTGGTTTAATAACTGCTAATTTAAAGTCTTTGGTACATAACCAATATTAAGTGAGGAATTTAATACCAATAATTATTAAGTCCAATTATTATTGGTAGGACATCTTTAAACAAACGTGTTGTATAGAGTCGAGTGAAGAGGTCAAGGATTTTGAGGAGAGGGTAATTGAAGAAAGTTCAGTTTGTGTGACTGGATTAAATGCTGGTAATTTCTCCACTACAGTTGAGGTTAGGACGGTATCTGTGTATATTAAGTCGGGTTGGCAAAAGTGGTATTGTCGGATTTCTAATTCAAACTTCTTGTCTAATTAGTTCAACTTTATCATTCAAAAAGTCCATTACAATCTCACTAGAGAGATATGCAGGAACAAGTTGTTCTGCACCTCCCTGATTCTTAGTTAGTTTAGAGATAGCACTGAACAGAAACCTGGGGTTATTTTTATTAGATTCTGTGAGAGATGATAAGTAGGCAGAGCGTGCTGAGGTAAGTGCTTTGTTGTAATCTCTAAGGCTCTCCTTCCAGGGGGTGTGAAAAGATTCTAAATTAGTCACTCACCATTTGTGTTCTAATCTATGCATCTTTTGCTTTATCGCCTGTTTTCATAATTATACCAGGGAGCCAGCTTTTTCTGCCTACCTTTTTACGCCTTAGAGGTGCGACATAGTTGAGTGTGGATTGGAGGGAGTTTTCAAGGAATTCGGTAAGGTTATCTAAGTCTGCTGGACAAGAAGGTGTGCTAAGCGGGATTGATATTTTGGCAAAATTCTCAGTAAAACTATGGGCTGTGGCAGACATGATAGCACAATTGATTCAGAAGCGTGGGGACGTGCTTAGATTATGATTAAGATGCAGATCAAATGTAATGAGGAATTGATCTGAGATTACCATAGACAGGGGAAGAGTAGCTATATTTTACACATTAATGCCGAGATTTAAGATAAGGTCAAGTGTATGGCCACAGCAGTGTGTAGGCCCTGTTACATGCTGTGTGAAGCCGACTTTCTCTAGGATAGAAGTAAAAGCAGTTTTTAGAGTATCCTGCTCTTTTTCAAAGTGTATGTTGAAATCTCCTATTATTGTAATTTTGTCACATTGAATTGCACATTGCTATGAAACAAGTCATGTAAGAACTCTGTATATGGCCCTGGAGGCCTGTAGACAGTTATTAGGGACAGAGAGGTTTTATTTGTTTATAAATTAGTTAAATTAAGGAACAGAGTTTCAAATGATGAAAACTTAAACCCGGTAATCTGTTTAATACATAAGGCATTTTTATATATGGTTCCCGTGCCTCCCCCTCTACCGTTTAGCCTAGGGCTGTGTATTTAATTGTAGCTAGGAGGTGTGGCCCCTATGACTCAGGGTTCCATCACTACCGTAAGCTGAGGATCTTTAACAAAGATATGAATCAAATATTGTAAAAATGACATACATGGAAAGCAGGGATGACATTAGTCAGTGCCCTCAACTAATATTCATCATATAACATCCGATACAATATTAAAGGTTATACTTATTATTTAATTGAGGACAATGTGTACGATCACTATCATTTAACTTTGACAGTACGTTTGTTGTATTTCAGCTTATTCTGCATATAAGTTGAAAATAATATTCTGTATTATTCCATAATCCTTTTTTTTTAGCCACCATATATTTAATTGCATTTCTGTTCTTATGCTGGAACACCAAAATACTAAACATTACAGCAACATTCATGTCCTCAATATCCAAGTGAAATATAAAAGTGCTCCATGAAAAATGTAATTTAAAAAGACCCAAATCACAAATGTTAATTTTATTCTATTTAAGTCAAATATAATACATGTAAAATAAATAAAATAATTTGTGCAAACATTTTATCATCAGTCAGTGAGAAACTACAGTGGGTGACATGTGACATTTGTGTGACATTCACAATATGCCACATACCTTCTAATATCTACAATTTCCTGGTAGAAGGTGAACATGTCATTAGTGCAATGAACGGTTAACTTGAAAGGCTCCTGGATCACCTCCCTGTCCTCCACATCTATGTTTTCATGGCACAGTTTTGTACACTTCAGGTGAGCTTCTGCTTGTTCTTCCCATGTTCAGTACAGTGGGTGGGTCCACTGTGGCAGAGAACATGAGACTGTTGGCTTTGACCCACTCTGCTGCATCTCTGCAATGAACGAGGATCATGGATGCATAGGTGTACTATGGCAAATCAAGAAAAAATATTGTCTTCTAATAACATGGCTGCTGCGGCAAGAGTATCTCATAGTTAGATTGTGAAAAACAAGCCCACCCCTTCAATTTTTGTCTCCAGATATTCTGGTCGAGTTGAGACTTAAGCCTGCTGCTCTTCTTCCTAAAAATATAGACATTATGTATTATTATGATCAATATTACTATTCAAATCCCTACAGGGTCAGCTCAAGTAATCCACTGTAACATAATATTAGTCCGCTCAAACCTGTTAATTTTCACCAGTTTACAGTAGGTGAAATGTACCTGCTAAATTTGAAGCTCTCTTTGACTGAATGGCTCAACTTATAACAGTGAAGTAATAGGGTGTGTAAAGACCATGCCAGGTGGTATAAAGGCCATACTAGGAAAGAAACTCATTAAATTTAATTTAATGCTAATAGGTTAAACACTGAGAGAAAATAGCACCACAAAATTAATGTCCAATACCATCAACGTGAAGATGCAACATTGAATCCCATACACTTGTCTTGGAAAACCCTAGAATGTCAGAGAGAATTGAGTAATATATCTGTTTTTTTTTAAATATTCAACTGCTGAATTGATATTATATTGCATGCTTTGCACATATTATAAACTGTTACCTTTATTTGTAAACCAGTTGTCTCTTTCCACCTTCCAGGATTTGGAGACTGGGATACAGATCTGAAATAGAAACAACACCTGCAGTAAATCTAAATCGTTTGCCATTAGAATGACCAATATGGTCTCTCTTATTGAATGTTATATGCCACTGAAAACATAACAGATCACATTCAAATCGAATGCCAATTTTTATGCGAACATCCACATGCCGCTTAAGCCTGAATGGTGGTCTTGTTTTATATTTGAGGCCTTTTATTGTGTGCAGTATAAGGTAAACCTGTGCACTACTCATGATGTCAGATCAGCATCTTGATGTGGCACACCTGTGAGGTGGGCTG
>JBBMFX010041722.1:0-11554 GCA_037832545.1 Rhabdalestes septentrionalis
GGACCATGAGGTCCTGGGTTCGAATCCCACCTCCAGCACCACCACTGGGTCCCTGAGCAAGACCCTTAACCCCAAGTCGCTCCAGGGAGACTGTCCCCTGTGGTTAGGAATGGAAGTCGCTTTGGATAAAAAGCGTCTGCTAAATGTCGTAAATGAAATTGTAAATAATACACACATTTATGGACAAAAGTATTGGGACACACCTCTTTTTCAGGCTTTGAGCTAGATCCCTTACTTCCAGTGAAGGACAACTTACTTCCAACATCAGTGTCTGACCTCCCGAATGATCTACAGAAGGAACGGTCACAAATTCCCACAGAAATTCCAAAATGTTGTGGAAAGTCTTCCAAGAAGAGTGAACGCTGTTATAATTGCGAAGGGGGACCAGCTCCATATTAAAGCCTATGTATATGAATGCAATGTCATTAAAGTCCCTGTTTGTGTAAAGGTGAGGTGTCCCATTACTTTTTCACATATAGTCTACCAATCACCCACAACTTTAAACTTCTGACAGGTGAAGTGAATAACATTGATTTTCTTCTAACAGCAACACCTGTCAAGTAGTGGGAGCTAATAGGCAGCAAGCGAACAGTCAGTGTTTGTTGATGAATGAAAATGAATGAGCATAATGATCTGAGTGACGAAGGCCAAATCATCATGTGTAGGTGGGTCAGAGCATCTGTAAAGCAGCAGGACTTGTGGGGTGTTCCCAGTATGCAGTGGGCAGTGGTCAGTGTCCGAGGCTCATCGGTGCGTGTAGGGTGGGAACGTGAGACGAGGCACTAACTCTCATCCCTGTAGAAAAACGGACTGACCTGAATTTCTTAACAGTGGTGGAAAGAGGGTCACAGTTTTGCCTACAAATACCTTGTATGTATTTCTCTGGCATGCATGTGCTAGAAAATAGTCTACAAAACTTGCAAAAGTGGTGTAAAATAATGTCTCAGGCAACAGGCACTGGATTCATTACCATTACAAGGAGTCATTTTCTGCGATTCATCTTTTTATGCACATTAATTAGCACTGAATTGTTCCTGGGTCCTATTAACACCAATGTAAACAAGACTTAAGTCTAGAATCTCATTGAATGACAATAATATTGTTCATCTTAGCCATATGTGTTGTGTGAGTATATGTATGTATGTATGTATGTATGTATGTATGTATGTATGTATGTATGTATGTATGTATGTATGTATGTATGTATGTTAATAGATATTTATTTTAAAAACCTTTGAAATTCTTGTATTCCCATCTGAGGACACCGGACGCCTGATGAATATTTTCACTTCTGGTTCATCTCCACAGGTCTGGATATAACTGTGTGATTTATGGATGGGATCCTAAGTGCACAATGAGTCAGGAGTGGATCACAACCATGAGAGTCCATCAACTGTCCAATGGTGCCAATCAGCCATTCTACAATGTTCTGGTGCAGGACGGCACCTGCCGATACGCCGCGCAGGGTAGATATGATGGAGCAAAATGCTAACCGTTAAAAACAATATCCACTATTGGCCAGTTAGCTCAGTTGGTTAGAGCATGGTGCTAATGATACCAAGGGTTTGATCCGCATGTGGCAAACAAGTTCACTTTTCTGTGCTGCTGGTGGCGTAGTGGTTAGAGCAATCCCCTGCAGTCAGAGAGTTGTGAGTTCGAATCCCACCACTGGCAGTGGAACCACTGAGATACCCTTTAGCGAGGTACCGTCCCCACACACTGCTCCCACCATGCTCCCACACTGCTCCCTCATTGATGGCTGACCACCTCTTCACTTGTTGAATGGGTTAAATACAAAGTGTGTGTGCTGTAGTGTGTTTATGCTACATTTACAGCTACATCAAATCCATGCACATGTTTTCATTTGTATCATAACTAGTACAGCAGTCAGATTTGTTTTCATAGCGCAAAAAAGAAAATCTTTATTAGAGATTGATCTCCTCTATCAGCTCGAGCAGCAGTAAGGTAAGAAGCCCCCTTAGGGAACCTAGCATCAGTTTCTTAATGTTTCTTGTTTAAAAGGGTAATTTATAGGTCAATTTCACTTTGTTTTAACAAATAATGAGAGACAAATAAAATAAAATAGGAGCATTCAGTTTCATTTATTTGTCATTTTATGATTAAAGTAACCGCATAATAAAATGTGCACTAATTAACTGTATTGTTATGATTACGTTATTAGCAGTACTAGCAGTAGTAGAAGTGGTAGTGTGGTCTAATAATAATTTAAACAAATCAGTAGTATTAAGCTAGCACGTTAGCATTAGTGCTAGGTAGCCCGTCCATAGCAGTCAGCAACTTTGTGAATTTCTGATGGAAATCTAATGGGATTTTGTGTTCCATACCTGATGGCCCTGTTTTAACTTTGTCATTCACTTCACTAGCAGAAAACTATTAAAATCAACTGTCCTGCTCTTTTTATAGATCTCCTTAATATTTTTGTTGATTTGATTACTTTTTTTTTTTCACAATTACAGCTGATCCTTTGAACACTATGCAGATTTAAGCCTTTAATTTTCGAAACCTTATTAGCTTATATTAGGGAGTAGTTTACATTTGTTATAAGTGTATGGTGGCGTAGTGTTTAGGGCCTTGTCCCTGCAACCAGAAAGGTTGTGGGTTTGAATCCCAGAACTGCTAGTGGTGAATGAGTTGTGCTGTGTTCATGAATGACAAATAGTCACTTCACTTCCATCTGCTCTGTCTGTAGAGAACCTGGAGCCTCACTCCGCTCCGTTAGAAATCGCCCACCCCGAGGTCGGCCGATACTTCACAGAGTTCACCGATACTCACTATATTGCCAACGAGGAGCTCCAGACCCGCTACCCAGAAGACATGGTGGAGACCCAGCGCGCCGTCCAGGAGCTTTACCACACAGACCCCTCCAACTCAGGGACCCCTGCAGCGCCAAGCACGGACCACCACAGCCACCATGCCCCCGGGGCTCCGTAGACCACTAACTGCCCTCTTTCTCACCCCTTCATGACCAGTGCTACCACCCCCACACTTTTCCACAGGTCCAGCCACACACTCATGCCCACCCTGACTGAAGTTGTCCAGATGTGGTATAAGGAAGGTCTTTCACACCTGAATTCACTGTAATCTTGGTCAAATGTGACGTTTTGAAGGAGATGCTTCACAGTATTTCAGCGTATTCCAACCTAATCTGTGCGTTCACAGACAATTTAAGGAGATTTCCACAAACTATTCAACATTTCTGCCTCGTTTAGTCCTTCAGGGTGATTTTGGTAAGAAATGCGTCATTTTAGGAAAAGCCTGCAACAGCGGTGAATGGAACCAGACATCCGAAGAGTCGAAATGTGCTGCCTGATGCCTCGAATGTTGTTTTAAGATCAGGTTTTGGCCATAATCACACTTTTTTAATGCATTTAGGGCATTGTAAGACTAAAAAATATATATTTTCTTAAAACATTTAACAGTATTTATCGCCTTTGTGGCATATAAAAATTAGAAGATTCTTGTGAGATCACTGGCCATATAGAATAATTTTAAAAATGTCTATATTAGTGATTGTGACCTCTGGTTCCATTCGCCTCCACTATAAAGAAAGTCTCTGCAATGAAGCATTTCCCATCAAACCACTCTTAGTGACTTGCTTACATCACAGTGAAGGAAATTAGGAAAAACCTAATTCCCTTTTAACACAGACAGTGTTTGACATGTTACCATTTACTTAGAAATTAGCAGTAAAAGCCAGTGACATTGAAACTCACACAGTATAATTGAAAGTGATGGGCAGCGAGATTTTCGGGGTTTAATGAACCGTCAGGCAGGAGCCTGTGTTATCCTTCCTCTCTGGAAAACTAGTTCCAGCTGTAAGAATGGAAAAACGAATGATACAGATAATGTGCAGCTTCAGTTACAATTCCTTTAGTCTGATGAATATATAGAAAGGTGATTTGCATGAAACGTTTACTGTTGGGACTTCAGAAACTGCCCACTGGCCTCTATTATAACAGCTTTTTCTTCTAAGTAAAGTAAAACATGTCAAATTTATTGTCTGTGCTAATATTTAGCTTGTGGAGTGTCTTTTTTTTAATTAGACTGAAACATTTTGGAGCTTTCCTTTAACGCATTACAGACCAAGACCCGACTCTTCACGTCATATGGTGGCGTGTAAAGGTCGAATTTTCATAACGGAAAGAATAACTGGACAGATGGTGAATCTGATGTGATTTTTTTGCTTCATTTGTAGCTTTAAAATGATCATAACTGTCCCAAAGAGCGGAAAACAGTCTTAAAGAAATCGCCTCCGGGACAGCGGCCTCTACATCACATTTTTAACAACTACTAGTGGAACACTTAGAAACTACACCCTCCTACTCTGTGTCTTTTTTCATGACAGGCGCAGTTCTAACCAGAGTGGTGCAAATCCTGAGAGTTCAGTCCCTCATTCTAATTTCTGAATCAAATATGAGCGAGCTCCGTTCCCTTCTAACCCGAACCGCAATGTTTATGCACTTACTGATATTAAAAATGTCAAATTGTCACCTTAAATTTTTTTCTAATATATTTACAAGGAAAAACTAGTAAACAAGGGCTTGCGGAAGTGGCCGTGTGACGAGATCACGGACGATTGCTTGATAAATGGTTGTAGATGCCAGAGAATGGGTCTCTGTAATAAAAAAAGAGAAGCTCAAAGTCTTGTCTGGAGTCATTGAACTTATGAAACTTCTTCCACAGCGTTTCTAGTGGCTTCTGATTTTCACAGCAAGCATCCATCCATCCAGCTTTTTTCTGGACTGCTTATCCTTATATTTCGTATTGATGTCTGTAATTATCTTTAATATTTCCTGATATTAACTTTTTTATACACATTCATTTTTATTATATTCAATTTAATATTATTTGTTTATATTTCTCCTATATTAATGGTTTCATTTTTATAGGAATTGTATCCAGTATATTAATATTTTTCATATCTTTCTATTTATTATGTGATAGTCTATATAATATATGTTTGATATATTACATGAATGTGATATAAGATGGAATATTATATCACATTATATTACATCGTATTATATTACATTCTAGCTAGCACTCGTTGATTAGCAACCTGTAATGTTGTATCCAATATATTAATATTATTCATGTATTTCTGTTTATTTTTATGTGATAGTTTATTTCATATATGTTTGATATATTGCATTAATATGAAATGATATAAGATAGTATATTATTTTATATTACGTTGTATTACATCCTATTACATTACATTACATTATAGCTGGCACCCCGTTGCCTAGCAACCTGTAACAGAGTCTGTGGGTGGGGTGATACGGTGATCCAGGTGTTGAGGTCAGATCACCTGAAATTCAATCAGTGGGCGGGGCTAACCGGTTACTTCTGCCAATCAAATCCCTGGAGGGCGGAGTTGAAAAGACAGACCTAAAAAATACCAAAAAAAAACTGAAAAAACAAGAAGTTGTTGAAGCTCGCGCTCCCGTTCCTCAGCGGTCATGGGGGGTTCTCTTTCCGCGCAGGGGGACCACCAGGTCCTGGCGAAACGGACTGGCTGTGAGTATTTCCTTCATTCTCCACAGTCCTCTGTACGATCCTCTCTCCTTTAGAACCAGACCCAGTTTCCTCAGCGCAACAGTTTCCTCAGCGCACTGGGACCCTCAACAGGTGTGGCCACCCTCACGCCCTCACTCCGGGACGGAGACCCTGCTGAGGGGGAAGCTCTGGACCCTCAGAGCTCAGGTCACTCTTACTCTCACTCTGTTGGTTCTGGTCCAGTCACTGAAGCTGGAGCAAAACATAAAAAAACCCTTTAATTAAACCTTCGAGTGAGTAAACCTTTTAAAAATATATTTTGTAAAGGTTTTAAAAGCGAAAATCTCTTTAAAACCCTTAAAATATTTTTTAAACTTTTCTTAATAATTTCACACTTTAATGAAGCAAAATATCTTTTAATAAACCGTAGATTGAGTAAACGTTTTAAGAGACCATTTTTATTCAATTGATTTGTAAACTTCATTAATGACTTAGAACGTTGAAAACCTTTTAAATTTTGTAAACAAATAACAAAATTATTAAGTTGTAAAAGTTGCAAAAAAAATTATTTGAGATTTATTAAATTACTCACACTTGTAAACATTGGTAATTGATGAAAGGTTGTCAAATGTTATACGTTTTTCATATGACTAAAGTTCTACAGAGCTGTAAACTGACTTAAAAAACGAACCTTTAAACTTTTTAGTAAAAAGACTTTAGATGATGAAAACTGTAAAATGATTGTTCAAATGTATGAAAGTTGTAAAAAAAAAAAAGTTTCTTAAAAGAGAGTCAAAAACATAAACATAACATGTAAACTGTAAAGTTAAATTGTATATTAAAAAAAATAAAGATGAACTTTGAAACATCAAAAGATTTGATATATATTTTGATAAATATTTACTTTCTTTTACACATGACTCAAATGAAGTAATAAATAGAGCAGAAAAGTTTAGAAAGAAGTAAATTTTTCCATGGTATTGATCATTGTGTTGCTATGGGTGGTCCTGCAGGCCTTAATCTGTGTTGGGAAAGTTCTGAAATGACGTCATCCTGACCGGTCTGACCACTGTCAGCCAAATCACACATGTATGACTCGTTTAGCCACACACTCTTACACACACACTCCTGAAGGACCGATTATTTCTAAATGGTATAAAAACTGAAAGAATTATGGCATTAATATGCTCAAGGGCCCCATGTGGCTCAGAGGGTAGAGCTGGTGCTTCACAGCTACGGGATTGGGGTTTTGAATCCAGGTCTGGTTCTGAGTGTGTGTGTGTGTATGTGTCTGTTTGTGTAGTTTGCATATTCTCCTCAGGGGGGTGTGTGTTGCCTCTGGGGTTTTTGGATTTAGCCACAGACATGCTGCCAGGTGAACTGGGGATTCTGAATTGACCATAGGTGTGAGTGTGTTAGTGTGTGTGTGTGTGTGTGTGTGTGTGTGTGTGTGTGTGTGTGCCCCGCCTAGGTTGAGTCTCTGGGATCGGCTCGGGGTACCAGACCCTATTAAGGTATAAGCAGGAACAGAAAATGAATTTGCTCAATGGCCTGGAATAACAAAGATGTTTCTTTTTCAGACTTTAATAAAGATCCCAATTAACAATCTTACATCAAACAATGTTGTTCAGCAACTGTGGGCTATTATTGGTTAATAATGTGTTTAAAACAATATTTATGTTTCAATTGGGGCAGCTGGAGGCCCAGAAAGTTGTGGGTTTGAATCCCAGGACTGCTAGTGGCACCACTGTGGTTCACTTGAGTAAGGTACCATCCCACACACTGTTCCTCGGGTGCCCCTTGTTGGTGGCAGCCCCCTGCTTCACTTGGTGATTGGGTTAAACTCAGAGAATGAATTTCACACTGATGTTTTGAATGTGCTTCAGCCAATCAGATTTTAGAACGAGGAATGGTTCCATCCACTGTAATTATTGTGTCTTTTTCTGTTTTAGCCCAAAAAACAGAAGCAGGACCCACAAATTTGGGCTCTGTAGTTAGTTGTGAGGTTAATGTACCAAATGTAAAATAATAAAGAGCAAATATATGAAGCCAAATCACCCAGAACAAACATGAATTACTTATTTAGTCACACACATGTACACACACACACAGTCCTGCATGAGGACGCGGGGCAAGTGGAGCTTTCGGTGTTTGCTTCAGAGTTAATGAGGGGTGCTGTCAGGATAAAAACTGACTGTAATGCGTCTGTAAGGTGCGCTTGTGCATTTGTTAGACACCACAATAGACTGCAATTATTTGTCTGTGCAATAGAACATAATTAAGCCTGCGTTGGTGCTGACACAGTGTCTTTAGTTCTGCAAACTGCTCAAACGCAGCCGCGGTGAGCTCTTTAAGATACGCTGAGCACACAGCAGGCTGCTCCACCCAGATAAAGCTCCCCCTCATACTGGAAAAGCCAGGAGCTGCTGAATCAAGTTTACTGATTCTGGTCTGTCAGGAGAAACAGATGCAAATGTGCCTTACAACCTGAGCTATGATGCGCTTTATACTCATACAGGATCGTTAAAGGTCATGTCGTAGTCCGAGATAAGATAAGATTACCCCTTTATTAGTCCCACAGTAGGGAAATTTGCATTGTTGCAAAGTGTTTACACAGTGTGTATTAGAGGTCGACCGATATATCGTCCGGTTGATATATCGGACCAATATTTGCCATTTATTAATGTATCAGCATCAGCCGATATCCAAGTGCACTACACCGATTTACAAACAGGCACCTCTGCGGGCAGCCCAGTATTATTGTTGCTGTGGAACACGTGGCCCATGCTGCTTGCACTGGACCCCAGCCTCTGTTCCCAGTGAGAAAGTATTTAGTGAGATTGGAATGAACTATGACCAGAAGAGGAGTCGGCCCACAGGAGAAAATGCGGAATGTTTGTGTTTCCTGCACGACAACCTGCAGCTCTTAAACTGGGAGTACTAACAACTTTCAGTGAGGGACGGGTGGGAGGAGAAAGACTCAGGGACTGGAAGTGGGAGTAAAACTGAACATAATACAAAAAGGAATGTGCATGTTTAAAAATGTTCTTTTCTCAATAATTGCACGAAAAGATTTTGATGCTGCTGTGTTTATTGTTCACGTTATTGTCGGCAGCATTTCTCGGCCATCGGCTGTCCCTGACTCCAAAATATCGGCATCGGCATCGGCTACTGAAAAACCCATATCGGTCGACCTCTAGTGTGTATGTATATATACAGTTTCCACTCTTCTTGGAAGGTTTTCCTTAAGATGCTGGAGTTTCTGTTGGAATTTGTGCCACAGAAACGGAGTATCTATTCCGGAATGTGCGCATGTGACAGGCGGTGGGAGGGGGGGTGGAAGGTGCCGAAAACAAATAAGTATTTGTCAGGGAACCGTATTCTTAAAAAACACGTTAATTGTGCCTTTCCAAATACTGTATTCGAGTTCGGCTACACCCCTAATATCCATATGTATTTATATGTATGTATGTACGTACAACGCAATATGTATTCATGCATGTACCAATGTATTACACAATGGAATTATTCATGTGAAATTTATATAAATACACTAATACAATAATCGAACAATAAAAAAATTAATTCATAGAAGTTCAATAAAAGAAGATTGAAATTACAACAGAAGTTCCAATATTTAAAAGTAGGTAAAGGAGAATAACAGCTTATTAATGGGCAGATTGTTCCCGAAGTGAGCAGCAGACTGACAATAAGCCCAGCATGATTGTGTTTGGGTGGAAAAAAAGGGCCACAATCTTCTAAAAACGGTCATAAAACAAAATCTGATTATGTAATAAATGTGAGGGAATGTAATTCAGGCAGTCATGGGTAACCAGTGTGGGTCAATTAGACCTTTTTGGGTTGTTTGACAATCTGTGGATAAACAAACCAGTGTTATGGCTGGGGTTTTTGTTTGGGATTTTATTTTGAATTTATGTGTCTATGTTTGTGTCTGAAATCACTGTGTCAGCTGTGTTGTGTTTTAGTTTAAGTGATTAGGAATTGGCTCTTGTCTGAGTGTGTTTTGTTTTTAAGTTCTTTTAGTAAGTCTTTTGCTGATCAGTCCCTCACACTACCCTGATGTGTCCTACACATGACCCTGTCCTTTAGTTTCTACGATGTGGTATTTTTCAGTTAGGCCCACGTGCCTTTTTGATTTGGTTTTGTTTAGTATGGATACCGTGTCTTTATTAAATAACATCTAAAGAACCTGCACACGTGCCTCGCCTCACTCCTCTGCACCCCGCAATGTGGACAACCAGGTGCAGGACGTCAGTAAAACTAAATCTAAAAAATTTGCAGGACGGCTCCTATTTGTCCCATATTTGTGCATTAGTTACGAATGTACAAAAAATAATAATTTCCTAAGAAGACTTTCCTTCTGGAATCTCATTGTACATTCATTGGATTTTTTAATTTGCAAAAATTACATATGGATGTACCTTTGAAGAGCTTCAGTGTTCGAATCCTAACTCTGCTTTTCCTTCTCTCTAGTTTCTGTGGAGCAGATCAGAAACCTGCACAAACGATTTAAGCACCTCAGCCACGACAAGGACACCTTAACGTATGTCTCAGAATCAGAAACACTTCAGAACTTAATTGTACCATGAATAACTTTGGCAACACAATACACGAGAGTCAATGTGGCACTACATGCAAAGTCATCAAAAACACATATGTCGATATAAATATAGCAAAAAGAGCACAATATAATCTATAAAGTAACATGCTGTGCCCAAACTGTATAGGCATAATTAACCCTAACTCTCCACAAGGTAGTATATTAATCATATTATTATCATCAGTGTGTGAGTGTATGTTACTTTAACCATATCCAGACCTGGTGGAGCCACTTTATCTAATCAGTCCTTCACTGAACTGGAGAAATATGTGTTTTTGCTGGAGTTCCTAAGAAAAGTCCAGAAACAAACCTGTGTTATTCGTATTCTTCTATTTATCACTATTTGTATTTCATCTAATGTTGTGCAGTATTTTCCCAAGCACTTACTGCTCGATAACGATACATTCTGTCCTAACTGCTGTCGTAACTGAATATTCTTACAAGTTTTAGAACACAATTTGAGTGACACACTTTATGGATGAAAGTAGACTATATGGCCAAAAGTATTGGGACACACCTGTTTTCCAGGTGTCCCAATTATTTTCTCCATATAGTTGTTGTGTAAATGTTCAGGATTCAGTTGTTGTTTGGCACTGATTTAACTTTATAAACAATGCAGGCATCTCAGATATTAAATAAAAGACTGCAGATTTCCATAAAACATCATTATTAAAAAAATGCACAGACACATGTTTATGACCACATTGTCACATGTTTGTATTGCGATTTTGCAATGGTTTGTTACACCCATACCAGTTACACAGTCTGAAGAAATGCTGTCCTCATCTGCACATCAGAACATGACAAAAGATGGGTAGCTAGAACAGTATTTCCAGTACTGATTTCCTGACTGATACCTAATAAACTCTTCAGGATCTATTGAGGTCCCAAACCTACCAAACAAACATAGACCTGACAAGTTTATTTAAGGGTGAATAGTGTACAGAACCGTGAACCAAACTCCTAGTGCTAAACAAAGCACAACAGGTTGTTCATGTTTTTTATGTTTTTTTTCTTCCCCTATTGTGTATTCTGACTGCGGAGTAAACCTACAGAGATCATATAATGACCTATTGTTACTGGCTGGCTTCCATTTCCCAGTGTGACTCTACTGGATTAATCTATATATGCTGGCCTGTGTGGGGGGGGTTAGATGTGTTGAAAGTGCGGAAAAAGTTCTAAAAAGGAAGAAAGAATGAAAGAAAGAAAGAAAAAATGAGCAATTCTGAAAAAAGAAAGGGAGTGAGAAAGAAAATAAGAAAGAAAGAAAGCAAAAGCGAGCAATTCTGAAAGAAAGAAAGAAAGAAAGACAGAAAGAAAGAAAGAAAGAAAGAAAGAAAGAAAGAAAGAAAGACAGAGAAAGACAGAAAGAAAGAAAGCAAAAGCGAGCAATTCTGAAAGAAAGAAAGAGAG
>JBBMFX010041740.1:0-10000 GCA_037832545.1 Rhabdalestes septentrionalis
TCTTTTTCTCTTCTCTCTCTCTCTCTCTCTCTCTCTCTCTCTCTCTCTCTCTCTCTCTCTCTCTCTCTCTCTCTCTGTCAATCACACAGAGTCTGTTATTACAGCCTTCAACACTTTTAATATTTCTAGGCCCAGACCCCACCTAATACCTACACTTATCAAACGTTGCTAGTACCTTCGACACACACATCCACACACAAACACAAACACACACACACACATACCCCTCCCATCCCAGTTGGTTGATGTTATCAGTCTTGCTCCTGGTGATAGCAGAACTCCTCATATGTGTCTCTCCTTACAACTTCCAAAAGTTTGCAAATGCACACATTCTCCACTCCAATCCCACATAAACATAAATACACTCTAGGCCTATGCTAACACATCACACATTGTTCACCCTAAAAAAGGAATTTAACAATTTTCTCAATGTTGAGTGCTGTAATGTTGCAGGTAAAATTACTGTATGGTGGAGGTCTTCTTCATTCACACCTTTTTCGACTCATGTGTCCAAGAAACATGTAGAGTATGAAGCACACCTTTCATAAGCAGCTCATTGGAAGCAGCTGCCCTGGGCTGTATTGGAAATTCACCTACCAAGCAAAGGTTGGCAGAGTTACAACAAACTCTTGCTAGGTTGAAAAAGGTCAGGTTGATAAAATAAAGCAATACGCGGGGAGGCATTATTCCGTGTCCTAAAAGGAAGCAAGTAGTATCACATCATGTGGTAAAGTCTAAAATCCCAGGTTTAAAAGCTTGATCCTTAAAGTATTTTAGCTTGACTGCCCTCAAATCCAGTTTTATTGATTTACTAATTATAGCTGTCCAAAAAGGAACAAACAACAAAGCTATAAAAAAACCAGGGAGCCATGTAATGGCAGCCATAGATAAAACACAGTCAACTGATGATAAAAGACCATTTCATGAAACCTGTCACTGAATTCTGAAGTCGGAATATAATTGGAATGTTAGCTGTAACAATTTGTTTACAGACCAGCCTGGTTTAATGTCATTTATTTAATTTCATGTCATATATTGAAATTAAGACATACAGCACAGAATGTCTGAAATATAGTATGTTTTATATTACTCTGTCATGGAGTTTATCAGAGACAAATGTGGCTTGCGGGCTAAGTATTAGTGACACCATGAACATGTGAAAGAAAATGTTGTGTTACTACAAATCATTTGTTGTTGCTAGATTTTAATTACACATTTGGAAGTTAAAATATTTAAAATGAAAAGGCTATTAAGATAAAATACAGCAGTCATCCTTCATTTAAAAAATTTTCCAAACGTTGAACTGACTTGATTCTATATGTTGTTTATTGTTTCCTTTGCAACTCATCCATATTGTTTACTATGTACATTTGTTCATTCCTACCCCTCTGTTCCTCATTACCTATCCATAAACTGATATGATTCCAGGCAAACTGTTTAATCTATAATTTGAACTGATCTCTTACTAATTTCTTGTTTGATTTCTAATTCAACCATCAACAGAGCCTGAACATAGGCGCTATAGCAATGAGGATGAAGCATAATAAATCATGGGGCTGGCATTTTACATTAATTTCCCTCATGAGTGCTCACATTTCTATCACTTTTTTGCATAAATTCTTGCATTTATGTCATAGTTATTTCCCATGTGGACCTATATTATGTGTGAATATCTCAATAAGTCAAAGTCACTCTGGGTAACAGTCTCTTGCAGAGTTAGACACAGAGGCAAGGTACGTCTAGGGGGAGCCACAGCTGCTCTGCAGTCAGATGAGGACTGTGGTCATGTCACTGCTCATCATGTTTGTTTTGGTTTGCAAGCTTTACTGCAGGCTACTACCTTATCACACCATTGCTCTGAACCTCTTTATTGGGGAAGCGGAAAAATCTTCCCCAAAATTTCAAGATCTGGACTTCTGTGTTCTCATAACCATGCCCATGCCCTCAAAAACACATACACTTATATGCAGGGAAGCAGGATTCCCTTCCCTCCTCTGTAATTGCATTTCTGGACGTTGTCAATTACACACTCACTAGCCTCAGTGCAACTGGATGGAGGGAGGTGAGTAAACGGCTGGTCTACCGCCTTCTGCCAATCATCTCTCTGGCATGATGCCTGGCTTTGCTGTGGTGAGAGCTGTGTGAGGCATGTGGTGTGTTACCGTGTGTTGTGTTGTGTGCAGCACACAGTGGACGGATCTGCCACACACATTTGGCAAATGTCTAGATGTCGCGCTGAGAATCTGCCATCCTGCCAGCCTGTCAGAGCTGTTTCATAGCACCTTGTGAGCTGTGTGAGCAGAGACTCAGCAAGGGGGCTGAAACACAAAGCACAGGCTATCTTGTTTCTCTCTCTCACTCTCTCTTTCTTTCTGTCGCTCTCTCACTCTCTCACAGATACGCACACTCACAACCCCTCACCGCTTGATAAAAGCATTAAAACGTCCAAATAAATTAGTCTGGATTGTGCTTAAAGCCATGCACTTGGCCTAAATAAAGCTGTTCGCTTAGTAAGGCTTCTTTGGCCCTCATATCGCCATCCGCGCTGCGATATACTTTCTACTTTTACGGGCGTTCTTTATCTGCTCTACACACTCATGCTGTTCTTACAGGATCACCCTGACAGAGCAAACCTATGGGTATTTACTCCACAGCCCACTCTGGCACACAGAAAATGTATTAGAGATGCCAGTGGGTCCATTTGAAATCTTTAAAGTAGCAGCTCTCCAACATGCGCCCTGACAAAGCCCCCCCTTTAAACGTCCGTAAGCTGACACGGATCACTCGCACCCCTTCTCTATTCCTTCGTTATGCAGCAGGAAATTACTTTAAAAGACACACATTATGCAGTGAGTCACACAAAGCATGTATCTGACTTTTTAAGATTCAGGACATGGTAGATAAGCTGGGAGAGCTGCCTATAGAAGTAATTAACAGCAATAGAAGTGAGGGATAAGGGTGATAATATAGTATTACTAAACGTCTAATGACCTTTCAAAACATCTTATAGCCCTCAAGTGTTATTAATGCAGCAGGAATAGGTTGTGCATTATTTGCAGATAAGGTTTAAGCAGAATATTGGCCTTTGTCTTGAAAAAATGTCACTCACCCTTCTCACACGTAATGATCCCTACAGGAATAGACATAAATGAGTGCAGAAATAACAGAAAAACAGAACTATCTTTAAAAACAACTGTATAAATGTTGCTAAGTATATCATTTAATATACAGTGTAAACTCCGTCATATAACAAGAGAGGTCTTAAACTGCTGGACTTGTATTCAGTTATTATGATTTAAAACAATTATTCAGAAACATTTGTATATTATTTTTAGCTACTATAGGACTAGACTGTAAGTGAAATACATATAAGCAAGCATGGGCCCACAACAAGGAACTTAGAGTTAAAAAGGTAAAAACATTGTGTTTATACTATTGGTCATAGTGTTATATTCTAGAAACAGAAAAAAAGACAGCTGGCATTCACTACTAGTGTGTAGTGCATCACTGATCAGATTGACTCACACACACACACACACACACACACACACACACACACACACACACACACACACACACAACATGCATTACAAACCTAAGCTAAGATGTGTCATTTCTGAGAAAAGCCATAAAATGTCAGCCGCAGAATGACAGCGTTTGCCCTTTGAACTTTTCATGGGTGGTCGTGCCGCGCCTGGATTGACAGATTTAAATGTCATTGGGCTGCTCTAATATTGACCTCTTGCACTGAAAGTTTAAACCAATACAGCCTTGATCCTTCAGTGTACTTAACAGTTAATGGTTCTCAGTTAAAGAAAAAAGATAAGAAAAACAGAATGAGCCCACAGGAGAAAACTGGTCCTGCCTGATTTGTTATGGAAATAAATTATAGCACATGAACTATAAGAAATGATGCATGTATAAACCTAAAGAATTATCATGTATTTAGAGAAAAACAAATCCCTGTACCTTGTTTAATTTATATAGCAATTGCTGTAGAAAGCATAGCTATTCCACATACAGAGCATTAAAGTGAGATCACTGATAAACTGTACTTGCATAAATGTATTGGACCAAAGCATTTTTATTTTAACTTTCATTTAAGCATTTTTCTATGTTTATAAAATACGTCAATGCCTCTCTTGCTGTGACTTCCAAGCCATATGTCGATTTAACATGACCGTTTGTGTCTCAATCTGGGTTTAATTTGAAGCAGTAATGACAAAATGCTGAACAGCATGCTGGAGTGTGCAGAAAAATTGAACAGCACTGGGAATCAACACCAAATACCAGTGCTAGTGGGGGCACTTTCATAAAAATAATGGTTTCTTATTTTTGGACCCAGTTCTGAGAACAGCCTATAGGCAAGTGAGAAGTACTTACTTAATTACTCCCACTGGAATCAATACAAATATCCAAACAAAGGAAGCATTTTGATGGGTGTAGTTCAATTATCCAATCCTATCCTTGATGACAACCCTTATATAAAAAGCTACCAGCTGGGTCCTTAGCACTGCCATTGAAAAGAAGAAATCCATGTCTGGACTACAGTGAGAAGTAAGGAACTTAACTTCCATTCCTCTATTAACTGACCTGCTTATCCTTATCCAGTTGTGCATGTTGCAGGGTTGTAGCCTATCCCAGCAGTCATAGAGTGAAAGGACCCAAATCATGAATACCTTTTCAAAACACACCTATAACTACACTGACTTAATTACACATAATATATCTAATGGAATACATGATTTTACTGGCAAAAACACATTTACTGCCAAGATTAATAGTAGTCTGACTAATGCTATGTTTGCATGTGATCATTTCAACATAGTGGAGTACTATGTTGAAATGAAATAGTGTTAGGGATTATTAGTAACTGCTGTTGAAATAAAAAGCACACAAATAAAGTTTGCACTGCTCTAGAAAGTTGGACAAACTGGAATCTCATCGGTCTCAATGCACATGCAATTATAAATCCCCTTGGACACGACTATAATCCTCGCAGGTGAAATCGATCAGAGCCGTTCGTGGGCGGTATGTTTCTGATCGAAAGCCATGCTGTCAATGTGACTAAATGAGCACTGTTGAACGGAAGCCACTGGCATTCATTTGATCGACTAGGTCTTGTGTGTGTGTGTGTGTGTGTGTGTGTGACTTTATGTCTGTGGGTGGTGTTATCACATTAACACCAGTGGTTTTTAACAGGCATTTCAATATGAGAAAAACTGGTGAAAGAAGCTCAGCACAAAAGCACCATATGCTGCCCTGAAGAGATTGTAAGACTTGATCACCCTTACAAAGGTGATTTAGGAGTCAATGGACATGCTGAGCTTCATTGTGGGTTTTTTTCAGCCTTTTACATGTAAAAAGTTCTTTATCATCTGAGGAATAACAGCAGTGAAAGACTTCATCATGCTCTCATAGTTTAGTCTTCCATTGCAACTTTACATAATCCATTTGTGCCCAACTCATAGTGTGGTATGACTTAGAAAAACCCTTCAGAAGCCTTTTGGGTTTTACAGTAAAATTACCAGCCAGTAAAAGGTATAAATAAGAACAAACAAATATTTCAGGGGATGGCACAATCACATTTATTTAACCCCAGAATCCTGACACTTAATAAGCCACTATGTATGTTTTTGTTTGTTTTTATGTTTGTTTGTGAAATACTTTATCTGTCATGTTCCAGAAGGAAGGAGGGAACACATATCCTTTCCATCAAGAACATGACAGAAAGAAGAATCTGATAAAATAATCCCTTCCCCCTGTCCTGACATGCAAATAATCCAGGCAGACGAATCAGCAGAATGATCTTTCATCGACTTGCCTTGGGAAGATGACAAGTCTGTTGGCAGTGTGTCACCACATGTGTTACAAGTAAACACAAACACATTTCAAGGACCCCCTACCACCATCCCTAACACTTACCATTACTCACAGACAAACTATTACCCATAATGCTGGCTGGTCAGCTGAGAGTGTCGAAGGAAAATGATTGATCATTGACTCCCTGCAGCTCACTCCAGCACTCTTTCTTCCGCAGGCTTGCAGAGGTAACTCTGATTATGTCTTTTTTCATTGTGTCTTCTTGGGAATTCATTCTTTCTACACTCTTCTACTCTCCCACTCTATTAACCCTTATTTCCATCATTACTATTACAATCTCTGTAGACCAGGCAGTCCTCCCTCTCAATATATCACTGCATGAATACATTATAAACCCCTTAGTGTATTTTACCATTCTGCTATGTCAGGGCCAGATGTGTGTGTAAACATAGACACAGCATGCAATGTGTCCATAATTTACACTCACAATGTTCCTGAATTTAATGTGGATCTACTAAGACGACAGCTTATCATGAACACTATAAGTAGTTCCGCCCACTAACTTGGCCCTCCTGAGGCACAGGGTTAAAAATTCACAGCAAAATAATCTTGTCAATAAGGTCAAGGTGGAACAGACAATGAAAGTCGAGTAGTGTAGAGGTAGCTGTGTTAATAAGTAGCAATCTTTCCCACCAAAATGATCTGAAGGAATGTAAATCAGCTCAAAGAATATAGTTCAAATAGACTGTATGTCATGACATGTTCAGCACCACATCTTCAAACTGCTGCGTTCCATGGTGTGACCCTGTTATCCAGGACTTGCGTCTGCCCATTACATCTGTGTCTACTGAGACTTTACACATGATTTCAAAAGGGATAAGAAAATGGATGTCACCTGGTCAAATATTCAAACTGTAGTAGATTAAATCTAATCAACACAAGCAATATGTCCAGCCATTATTCTGCATGACTCCCACTTGTTTTCCCTGCCTCTCCCCAAAAGCATGTACAGAGAGAAGCTCATTTCACATCGGCTTATAAGTCAAGTCAAGTCAAGTAGGTTTTTATTTTCATTTCTTCCATATACACAGTACATAATAAAAGCGAAACAATGTTCCTCCAGGACCATGGTGCAACACAATGGCCGAACACAACTGCGCAGAACAGAAAAAGACACAAGCGAACAAGCCATAACACATGAGCAACAAAATAACTTAACAAGACATTACAAGACAAGACAGTGCAAATTGACAATGGCTACATTCACAATATATACAGTATTGACCGGTACTCTATTCAGGCCGCAGATATGTGGCAATGGAGTTATATGTGCAAAAAAGGCAAGAATGCAATAAATATGTGCAATTACCATGCAATAAATATAATTGTGCAGTTGAATGTGACAGAGAATGTCATGTTTCATGCAGAATGAAAAATTTGCTGATTATTAAAGTCTAAGTTGTCCAGGAGGGGAGGGGGTGATTGGTGTTCCAGTAGTTTCCCATTCTGGTAGTGGAGGCCTGTATGCTAGGGAACCTTTTTCCAGATGGGAGAAGGGAAAAGAGTGTGTGTAAGGGGTAAGTGGGGTCGTCCACAATGCTGGTGGTTTTGTGGATGCTAAACAGACTAGATCAGTGTGAAACACAGTCCACTAGATCAGTGTGAAACACAGTGCTTTTCACTTCTGTATTAAGCACTATTAAGGAAGTAAGTACTTGTCACACAGTATATTCAACAGTGATAACATCTAAATACTGCTTTGTGGTCCCCCTACATATCTGATCCCTGAGTGTTCATATATTTCTCAAGTAGTCTGATTACCATTTGCCTGGACAGAATCTTGTCACTTCTGGTCCACCTCTGTCACGCCCACAGCAAAGACCTTCTCCTGAGTTTTAGGTGTACACAGCCCTGGGATTGTTGTAATGATGACACTTGTTGTTGTGTGTGTGTTAATCTGGTGCCTAGGCAAGCCAGGTGAGAATGATGAGCCTAGATAGCACATTAGCTGGGTTTCTAGGTACCTGACTACATGTCCGCCTGTCTAGTCTTTAAGTTAAGAGGTTCTGGTTAATAAATGTATTGTCTCCATCGTGTGATTGGGTGTTGGTGTTTGTGTGTGTGTGTTTAAAGCCTCATCAATCTGGACAGTACGTTGCATGGTCAGCAAGCTCCAACCATCAGCTAGCTCAGGTTTGTGTGCTTATGTTTCCAAGAAGAGGTTGTGTGCATGAGCAAGAAAAGGACTACTCTCAGGACATGCACACTCGCCAAGTGGCTGTGAAGAGCTGGACACTTTTAAGTCAAGCAGCATCCTGCTGAACCCTAAACTCAACACCAGTTGCTGGATTCTGACTGTGTGTCTCTCTATGCATCGCTCCCCTTCTGTGTGTGTGTGTGTGTGTCTCAGGCATGAGCATTGGAGTTCCCACCATACTGAATAACTCCACGAGGATGGAGTAAGCGCATGGGCTTCTGGAGAAAGAGGGCTGGATAAGGTTTGCTCCAGTCAGCGTAGCTGCCGAGTTCCCAGTCTCTCTGCTAAGTCCCACTCGGAGGAAGGTCCTTCGAGATCCCCTGTGTATTTAAATGATAGTTAGCTCGTCCTTTGTTTTGAAGTTCAAGGAGTTCAATCTTTGATCTTGTTCATTAAAAACCTTATCTTACCCAAAGTAGTGACCTGCGTGTGTCTCGTACATGCGTGTAATGGCACGTTTTGATCAGCCTAATCCTAGATTGGTGAGAACTATGATAACCAAACCCTGCTGTTTATGTGTATGAAGAATAGGTCTGTGTGGTACTGATTTTTCCTCCTGCTTACACAAGTTTCTGTTCTGCTCCTGCCGCAGAAATATGTAATATTTCAACCTGCTCCCACTCGCATCTGTTATGGTTTGTCCCTCTCCCGCCTGCTGAATCCCACAAGCAAGGTTGGTGGAGTAAAGGGTGGGTCAACAAATACTGGACAAGATTGAAATGCTATAATGTCTTGGCTTATAAAAATTAAATAAGGTACCAAATTAATGTGCTGCCTAACTTACATACAGGAATGTATTCAACGTAGGCTATATTATGTTAGCACAACTCCGGCTGCGAATTAAAGGGTAGAATATAACAATATTTCTAATAAGACTACAGACCTGAATTTAAAAAAAGTCTCAATAGAAACATTTCACAGTCAAAATGAGAGGAATGTAGGGAAACATTGAAATGTGAGGCACGGCTCTGCGTTTATTCCAACCTCAGTTGGTTTTGCTCATTGCACTGGCGTCCCAGAGTTTCCTGATCAAAGCAAACATCTGCAGGTTAGGTCAGCGACCACATATATTGTTCCCCACAAAAAAAAACCTGTAAAATGTATTCACGGCAAATGTACACTTTGCGGGAGTCAAGAGAACAATGTCTTTGTCCCACTCCCTTGAACATATCTCCCTAATCCTGCCCAGTCCCACAAGAAATGTACACAGAAATACTAAGGATGGCATGGTTCACAAAATCCACGATTCCGTTTGGATTATGGTTTGGGGGTGACGGTTTTCGGTTTGGTACGGTTCTTGTTATTTTTTTCTTGATACAGCAATAAGGAGTACATTGATGATTTTAACATACTTTTCATTTATTTGGCAAAAAGGAGAATGTGTATCGCCATCTACAGGAATATTAGAAAATATTAACTAAGCTTAAAGCTCAGACCTTTGAGTAAGTCAGAATTAATTAAACATAATTACATATCACAGGGTCATAACAATAGCAAATGTCATAAACTAAAAGAGGAACAAATTCCCAACAACAAGCTCAACAACAACAATAGTAATAACAATGCTTCTATGGAGCTTTTTCACGAAAACCAGAAGTACATAACTGTAAACTTGATGCCGGTCAAGTGTCAATGCATTAGAAATCCCGAGATCAGAGAAAATGGAGAAGAGTGTGCACACAACTTTTTTAACAAGCCTGTCTGACTGTGAAGTTTGACGGGGGTGGGTACTTGCCCCTCAGAGTAATGCCGCTCTGAATATCCGTGCACACTGGACCGTAGCGCCGGTTCTCTGTGGCAGAGAGTTTCACCGGTCATGTAGGATTTGCCTGGGGGAGTTGAGGTTCCCTATACATTTTTGTGTTGTTACCCTTTTTCCCGCGGCCGAGCTGCGGGGAGAAATGCACCATTAGACCCCGA
>JBBMFX010041777.1:0-25600 GCA_037832545.1 Rhabdalestes septentrionalis
GGGTAGTGGTGGTACCACCTCTTTTATTGCCCCTCCTGAGGGTGTGAGTGTGTGAGTTTGTTTGTGTGTGTGTGTGTGTGTGTGTATGGATGCTTAGTGCTTCATAGGTATATGTGTGTGTGTGAGCACATCTCCGGCCTTCATTTCTTCATTAGACTCTACACACACATCCACACATTTCCTCCTTTTGAATGGCTGCTTAATTAGGTTTTATGCTAGAATCTCTTTTCTAAATTTCTCTCCCAGACCTGGGCGTGAATGTGAGGGGGTCGGTCTGGTGTCCTCAGCATCTGCACGACATTACTAAATGAGTTAAGCGCATTAATCTGTGAGCAGTGCATTACACGGGCAGGCTGGGTGAGATGAGGATGTCTCAGTGAGGCTCATAATCGACTGCGATGGCTGTATATATAATGGTACCGTACTATAGCCGTCACAGTGTGTTTTGTTGCAGGTGAGTCAGTATGAAATGACTTTATACTAGCCGAGTCAAAACAGAGTCAAATGGACAATTTTGCAACAGTCAGCTGAGGAGAAGCAAAGGAGTAGCCAAGTCAGAGCAGAGTGAGTGACTAAGGCAGAGTTTGAGTTTGAGTCAACTTTGTACAATTGGAATCTGTCTGCACAAAAAATAACAATGGAAATATAAACCAAAAATGAGGAAGCTGATGAAGTACAAGCACTACTGTCTGTTTGGGTTGAAGATGAAGATCACTGGGAGGTTTCTATGAAGCTAACACATTTATCTTGAAATGTGAATGTGTGCCAGGCCATCACTAATTAGTTAGCTGGATTAGGTGTTTGTTAATGAATACAGAGAAAAAAAAGCGTTTTTGAGACGATGACCCACCATAAAATGTGGGAGAGAATTGCTGGAGCTAACTTGTCAGAAACACCATGACTGGGCTTAGGTACACTGGAAAATCAAAATGTGATACAACCTCTTTTCCATTCCAGTTCAGTTTAGGTACAGCACTGCTCCTGTATACCAAAGGAAAAGTGCCTTAAAGCAAAACTAACTGGATTGTTAGCAGCCAAATCCCAGTTAGCCAGGCAACTTTGTAGAAGCCAAGCCCAAGACAAATGGGCAAATTTGTAGGAGCTGGGGTCAACCGACTTAAAAAATGTTGTTCTTATCATTGAGGCACAAGTAAAAACAACGTCAGTACTGAGAAAATCAGAGACCAGGCATTCATTCATCACACCAAACTCAAGACCAAAACACTCTCTCACACTCTCTCTGGGACAAACTCGACCCTTTTCTGTGTATTTTGGTATTATCCCTGAGAAGTAGCTAATTAATGATCACTGAATTCTCAGTGATTCTTTTCAGTTGAATCATGTGTGTTTGAGCTGGAAATGAGCTGATTCAGCAGTGCAAGCAGTAGGTCCAGTCTGAGGTCAAAGTTACATGACGGAATGAGGGCAGTGGGGTCTGGCAGCTACCTGCTGAGCAGCATCTGTGACGGACAAAAATGGAAAGGGTGAAAAATAGTGTGAGAAAGAGTGGGTAGGGATCTCAATAATACACTGATCTCAATACACATACCCTCTCCACTATCATAGTGCAACAGTACAGGGAGGAAGAGGGCTAGCATGTGCTTCCTCAGAACAATGTGAAGCGACACCATATCTTTAAGGATTGGTGTTTATGTCATTGGACATGCTTGCAGGAGCATATATATCACCTCGGCTACTAATCTATTATATTCCAATATATTTACCAATATAATGTGATTTAGTTAAATACAGTCTTATACAAAAGTCTTGAGCCATTCTTCATTTCTTCAAATGCTTTGAATCATCTTGTTATGGCAAAAATACTTTTTCATGCCAACTTGTCTCATTTTGGCATATTGATTAGAAATGGGTTCAAAGATACAAGGCCTAAAGGTACAAGGAGCCTAGATAAAGGTGTTCAACCACACAGGATTAAGCACCACCAGTATACTGATCACCGCCTGATCATCTGGCATCATCTGCATCTTTATTTTACTGGTTCAGGCCTCAAGTTAGATGTCTTTGTTCTGCTTGAATGATTCATATGTAGGTCACTTTGTCTCATAACAAATAAAAAATGTTCCTCTGAACTGGTCAGGTTCAGGGACTGGACTGAAAACGAGAGATTTTAAAAGTCCTCCAGGAAGCCTGGAGAACCGTTCCTCAAGACCACAAAAAAGTCTGTATCTTTGGATGCAAAATAAGAAGGAATGGGGTGGTTTAATATGTCAGAAATTTCTGATGAATGCTAGCTCCAATATTACTGAATATTGTCATGCAATAAAGTTTCTTTGCGCTGAGTTTCGGCCGAGAGAGGTAGGGGGTGAGAGATACAGAGAGAGAGAACGTTTAAAAGTGAGAGAAGGTGAGGACAAGAGGGAGAAGGGGTTGTAGGGGAAAGGGGAAGAGTAATCATGTTTAAAACAGGTTACTGCAGCAGAGTGATTGTAATCAGAGTCAGTGCGTGAGGTTGTTTTGGAAAATGGAAGGCAGCCTCCATAACTATGTTAAAGAAATGCTGACATGACGGTCTGAGCGGAGCGCGGGTGTTTTTTCCCACACTCCGGTTCCTATGACCTTCACATTGTCAAGGGGACGTTTCTGATTCTGGTGACAGATCATTGCTGAGAGGAGGAAAAAAACACGAGTCATCCCAAGAATTCCTGCAGAAGTTCGCACGAGGACAAGGCATTTACAACAGCTGATCTGTCATAGCCAGGGTGAGAAAACACACACAGAACGAACAACCAACAAGAACCATAAAACCTCCATCGCTAACATTTGGCTGTGAGATGGAAAAGACTCTGTACAGCGGCTATACTGCTACAAACTGTAATGTGCCTTAAACTCCTCAAGCCCTAAGGGTCCATGTGGGCCCCCATTCGTGAGGAGTGTAGTGGATAACACCACTGCTGTCAACACAGTGGATGGAGTTTCGGGTTCCATGCCTGGAAAAGTTAGAAACGTTATAAGAAACCTTGGATGAGTCTCATTTCAGTTCATTTAAAGAAATAGCAAAAAATCTAATTTTAACTTTCCACTTAGCCTAAGTGGTGTTTGGTGTCCAAATTTTGCTCTTTAGTTTAGAATTACAGTTTTGGGCCTAACATTTCTAACAAACACGAGAACTCAAGAGTGATTTAAATAGTCCAAATCCTTTCCACAAAAAATGCATAACCTAAACAGCTCTCAAGCTGCACATAATTCTTCAGTAGGGTCACGCAAAGTTGGCCACGTGGTTTAAATAGGCATGGCTTACTGTGAGCTCTAAAAATATAGGAGACTTACCTTTCTGGACAGCATTTTCAACAACAGAGCTGATAGGCAGAAAGCATTTGTGAATTGGAAGTGGAACAGTTAAGACTTGGGTGCTGTTTGAGCTGGTTAAGATGGCGTCTTTAATGGATTTCTGAAATACAAAGTTGTAAATGACAATTGCTGTTAAAACTGAACTGACAACAGAAGACTCTCTCATCAAAACACTCCACACAAAAAACAACAAACTTAGTCAAATGTGATGGGTGAATGGCTCTGACATCGCACATTACTGTAGCATCATTCGTATTGATAAAGGACCTTATGAAGATTGGGGGTTTGTATTTTGCAAACTGGCTTTGACTACATTCACATTTACAAGCCTTAACTCTGGGTTTAAATTCTGTACTCGGATCTGATCTTTCTGCCTTGGTTCACAGTTGGTTCATCGCTTGAGTGATCTACATGCATCACAAACTACAAAAGCAACAAATAAACAAACTGGCAACACAAATGTCTATGACACGGATCATTAGCTCTTATCAGATCTCAGCTGATCATGAACAGGGGAGGAGGTGCACAATGAAAGCCTCAAAGAATATTTTAAAACTTTGGCAGTATTTAGTGCCAGAAAATTTCAAGTTAGATGTAGCCACTACATGTGAACATGATATGATGACATACTATGCATTAGGTGAACGGCCACAAATCAGATCGATATAGGACCGCACCTTGGATCTAAATTAAAACTTTTTTTTTTCTCCACACAGCTCTAAAAATGTCACATTTGAAGCAGAAAATCGGATTAGGGTATCATCTGCTCGATGAACATCGCATTAGACCCACCCAGAATTCCACAGATTGCCTACACATGAATACGGCACCATGGAGTTTTGTCTATTTAGACCAGTTTATTCGCTGCATGCAAACTTGAAACTACAGCTGAGTTTTCTAGTTTCTCAATCTAATGTGTTAGCTATAAGCTAATACCTTTTAACACATTACTATATAATCAGGGGTGGAATTGCTTTACAATATAATAATGTTTCACCTTGTAGAAGTTCTTACTGCAGTCAGAATTGAATTGTTCTGGCCCCAAAATCTTCATCATATCTCCCAGGTTGGTCAGTCAACATTCCTGGGCTGTTAGACGTTTTGATGACCATCTCATCAGCATTCACTGATTTATCATTCTTTTATTTCTCACTATTAACACGATGGAATCGCATGGACATCATAAAAATGAAAAAGATACTGTTTATGTGGTTAATCAACCTACCACTTTTGGACATAACCTTCAGGACACCACACATTCACATTGTTGTTAAGTGGTAAAGGTCACTTACTGAATACAATGAAAAGTTGTATTCACTGGGTGTTCTTTAAAATATACATTACAGATCAATTCTATAATAGCAACTGATTGTTCCAGTACTGAGCAGTAGGTCTAAATATAATTTAATAATTAGTCTGCAGTTTTAGAGAGTTAGAATTAATCAAATTAGGATTAAAATCTAAAACACAGCTTTAATTTGCAAGAGAGCTCATTTCCTATTGCAGCCTTCTGTGGATTCATCATTTCAAAGCAAATACATTTTAATTTACTTTTACCTTCACACAATGTTGCAGACACTTTGTAGACTAGTAAGCCTAAACTTAACATTAAGAGCTGCTAGGAGACTAAGATTTATTATGGTGCTAACAGGTAACAAATGGTACATCGTGCAACTTTACTGTAAAGTGTGTGTTCCCACTAGTTCAGGGTTAGATGTCTGGCTGGTTCCTGGTACTGTGGGTCATTTATCCTGGAGGCCGGCATGTGCATTTCTCTAAAAAGACGCGGCCCACCAGCCCCCCACTGTGACTCCCATTGGAGATCGATACAAACGTGTGAGCCGCTCAATTCCTGCGAGACAGATGCGGCGGTCAGCTCGGGTCTGTGTGCTTCCCGCTCGTACTGCTGGCACTGAAAATAGAATGAGAAATTTACTTCGGGGTGTATTGAAAACAAACCAGTCAAAACAGTCTGTTCGTCTCTCTCTCTCGCTCTTTGGCCGACCACGTTTAGATGCACGCAGGTTTCATTCATCTTTGCTACATAATACACGCAGACTGCTCCGGTCTTCGTTTTGGTGTAATATTCCGGAGAATCTTTCTAAGGAAAACTTTCTGTGCCCTCTGGAAAAGGACGGATGGTGTTAGAAGTGTGATGAAAGTCCACGTCTGTAGAAAGTTCTGTGGGTGCCTTTCGTAACTTTTGGTAAATGCTCTTTATTTGCGGTTGCTCAAGTTTGTTTTGAGTTTCCGAAGCGATGGCAGCGGAACACAGGGGCCCATCAAAAAAAACGACTAAGGCATTCTCCGACTTCGCCTTCCAAAGTGGAGCCGCTAATGGATGCGGGATTTACTAGGAGAATGAATACGCCATTAAAACTAATTCCCAGCAATTAGCAAATTTAGGACGTATGCTTTTGAAACCTGATCACAAGAAGGCCGAGGCCATTGTCTCAGCCTTCACGAAGGCAAGTTTTCTCACTCGTTTAGCAGCCGTAAATGCCAATGTGGGAAGGGCCTCTTCGTAACGTGCTCCAGCGTACGCCTCATTACCCCTCGTTTTGGACCGATGGCGCAGGCCGACAAAAGAAATGAACATGCTGTCCTTATGTCGTGACCTTTTGTGACATAGTACAAAGCTAAAAGTGGAGTTCAAAGCTCCCGCTGAGTGATGGCAGCGCAAAAACACTGCAATTAAGCTTTATTGTACTCGACCCTGAAAACCCCCAACAAACATGTTTTATTTGCACTACTGCTGGCGTGAATTGTTTTTATTTTGTAGAGACCAAAAACAACCAAGATCACCAAAGGTTAATTATTCTGGTTCATGATCATTACCAGTGTGTCTCATAAACTCAGACCAATAAACTATTCCTCTATGTTTCTGTTCCATGATCACCAACACACTTCACAAAAGAACACGATTTAAAAATATATTCATTTAATATATATTTAATATTCATTTGTACTTCCGAATGAGTTTCTGAATACTGGAAAACATGCAAACTCAACATAAAAAGACCCTGCGAGCATCCCGGGAGTCGAACCCGGGGCCTTCTTGCTGTGAGGCAACAGCTCTAACACCTGCACCACCATGCCACCTGCATGCAAAAGATGATTTTTTTAAATAATTGTTTTTGTACAAAAAAAACAACACTATTGTCATATGTGGACATCAGGAAAACAAGCAAAATTCAATAGAAGTCTAGCTGCCCATGTGCCATATGTTGGTGTAATAGACATGATTATACCCCCATTCAAATAGAGCTTTTAGGAAGAAAAAAAAAAACAGTAAAATAGTCATTTTATCATCATGATTCTGTTTTTAGTTTGTTTTAGTTGCTTTTATTTTAACTGAAATTTTATACAAACCAACTTCTAAAGTTTTAGTCGTTTCCGTGATGGATGTAAGGTGGCAGACAAGAATAACTTTTCTGTTGAGAGAATTTTGGAATTAGTTGGGGGAGTTTCGATGATAAATCTGAGAGTAAGTTTTAGGTTTAAGTCAGCTGCAGTCTTTAAGGGAAGCTGGAAATTACATTGACTACAGCACTGAAGCATATTCACATGACTTTATCGACTGAATTACAGTGGTGTCATTTAATTACAGTTACATTATATTAACTATATATCCTTGAATATGACATTGGTAAATGCTTATTTGGCAGCATATAGTTACTATTAGAACAGACTGAATCAAGTTGAGTTATAAAAGCCTTTGCTGATGATATACGTTGTTGTTTGGGCTATAAATTTTGCAGCTTGAAAAAAAGATGAAGTTTCTGAATAATAAATACAATAATATAACACTGAATACCAAAATATTAAATACTTAAGTGTTCAGATTATTAGGGCCAGCCTTTTATATACATATTTAATATATATAACAATGTTTTATGCTATGGTTTTCATCTTTACATCCTCCAAATATAATCAAACGCACACAAAAAAGCCCCTTCTGCGCCTTCTGACTGTGGTTGTGCCACAAACTAAGACCTCATAAGTATTATATCTTTTAATCTTATCCATTAGATTCTCATTTGTAATCTTCTATAAACAGTCTAGCGCAGACACATCACCCGGCCACCATTAAAACTTTCACCATCACAGTTCAGATCAGCAGCTTCTCCGACAAAACACAAACTAGGTGAGAGCTGCAACAGAAACTAATTAAGAGTGAGAGCGAGAAACTTTCTGAGCGCGGCCTCCTATTGTACAGGTGTAACGGAGAGGGGAGAGGAGACATTTTTAAGAAGATTAGCGTAATTCGGGCTGCCAGACCGACACTGGATAAAAGGGGAGAACAGATTTAAAGTTTCTGTCTTGCAGACGGCTTTGTGAAGTTGTTCAGACATGGTTAAGGTTTCAAGATTAATCCCAAGTGTTCATCTGTCTGCATACTAATATTTGTCTGGGAGGGCGAGCGACAGAGGCAGTTTTGAAAATTCTTTCAGGTTCTTTCAGATACGCTCCTCCAGCCAGACACATTGTCTCAATGCTTAAAGAGAGTATCTGGGAGGGTTCCTTTATGACAAATTTCATTCACATTTTATGTCGGCACAGGAAAGTCAGTCGAACTGGAGGAGCCGATTTTTTTTTCCCTTGACAACTTCCACGTGAAAACTAAGCGGCATCCATCGCTTAAAAATAAAAAAGTTGGAGAAATGCCATTGTGGAGTGACTTCTGTTTGTTTTGTAAGAACATTTTTTTGTAAACAAGGTCTGAGAGTGTGAGGAGGCTTTTTTTTTTTTTAAGTTCCACAAAATACAAATCTATTTATTTTCCACTGTGAGGCCAAAGGGTCGCCCTGGCTGTGTTTTGCATTTTCTGGTCAGTCATTTTTTTGAGTGATAGTAGACTAGTGGGTAAAATAATTGACAGTTAACCCTTGTTGCAGGTTCAACATCCCCCTTTCTACTTAAGCAAGACTCTTAACACACAGTGGCCCCAGTGGGGCACATCAGATATTGGCTACCAGATATGTACCCCAGAACATGGTTGATTTCAGGTGTCACTTTGCGTTTTCAGAAAATATGAGTCTCTGCTCAATTCCGGTCCACTGCTTGGCTAAACAGCTTTGAGAGTAACTATAAAATATTTTAAATGCAAATATGTTTCGGCACACAACACTTGAAAATCATACTCAGGACTGCAGAACCGTTTTGTGGGTTCACTGAGGGCTTACTGTTGTACTTGTTCCTGGACTGGTTCTACTATTATGCCGCCTCATCCTGCACAATTCCAAATCAAATCAAAGCAATCAAATAAGTTCAGTATGCTCACAAAATACTGTCGTCAAAGAGTGTAGTGTCAAAGTAACATTTACATGAATGCAGGACCCAAGGTTTCCCAGAACACCTCACTGTTTGTCACCTTGCCTTCTTCCCATAATACATCCTGGTGCTCTTAATAATCACAATTTGAAATTTTCAAGAGATGTGCATGCCAACATTGCTATCAGCAGATAATGTCTACATTGGATCATTTGCTATTGTGGGTGTCTTGTGAATAAATGTCCCATTCAGAACAAAAGCAGCATTTGTTTGTATTCAGCCTTCACTGCCCGTGTTGCTCAAAGGAAATTATGCATGAAATACATATATACACAGTAGCTTGTGACCGGCTTGAAGCGATCACAGTAAAACTACTAAATGTGATGATTTCTTCCAGACTTCTCAGCATCTACCAGCCTCTACTCGGTTTAGCTTGAGTCAGTGTAGCTTCAGTTAGCAATAAACAAACCTGTAGTGAAACATTTATTAAATGAAAGGTTGAAAATTCTGCATTGATTTCACTGGCAAAAGGTTTGAATTAACTGAACTTATTTGCTTGTTTTGAAACCATTTGAAATTGTGCAGGACAAACGACACAACAGTTGAACCAGGAATAGCTACAGCAGTACGTTTTCAGAGATCCTAGCAAACAGGTCTGCAGCCCTGAAATACAGTTTGCATGCGTCCTGTGTAGTAACATGTTTGTGTTAAAATGCTGTTATAGTTGCTCTCAGAACTGTTTGGCCCAACAATGGACTAGAGCCCAGAGACAAAGGTTTATCCTAGAACAGTACGTCCATGTCAAGTGTTTATGAATGTTGGATACCTTCAGCGGTTAATAAAATCAAATTAAATGTTTTTTTTAATTGAAGAACATTCTGTATGTTTACAGCTGACAGTGGACAAGTAGTGAACATGCCGTGACCCCGCTGGATTCTTGCTCACAATTTCCACATAAATCCATTCAGAGAAGATAGATAGCGCAAAACAAGCCACCCTCTGTAGAAAAAAAAAAGACAGACACTGGATGCTTCTAGCTTCAGAGCTTGATCTGACTTTGATCCAGTTTTTCCACGAACTAGCGCGCGGCAGTAAATCATTGAGTGGCGCGCGAGCGGTAACCTCCGGCTTTATGGGAACTCCTACAGGCTAATGAAGAGAAACGACTCGCATCCACACCAGCTGGGTAGATATAGCCGTAATGTGCATGACTCATCACTGATAGAGAACATCCTATGAATAACGACCCTTCTAGCCTAGAAGGGAAGGGTTCCCTTCCTTTGAATCACGAGAGAGTTCAGGCTGGTCCAGATTAGCAGGATAAGAGAAATGTCACTAAATAAAAAGCTCTTGGTTTCATTTAATGCCAAGAACGGACAGAGGAAACACGCCAGGGCCTGCTGAAGTGCATCCGCTCAGCATGGCAGGAGTAATAAAAAGGACCAAAAGGTTGGATTCAACTTGGTTAGAATTAAAAGTTGAGTGATTAAGTAGTCATTTGAAATAACAATTAACCATAACTTGAAAACATGCTTAATATAGTGTTGTGTCGATGTATAATATAATGTAGAGGACACAGCATCGAGGTAGCAGTGTGTGGGATGGAACCTTCCTCAAGGGAACCTCAAGGGGTGACACTGGCAGTCCTGGGATTTGAACCCCAACTCGATAACCACCAGCGTAACAGCTCTCCCAAAGGAGGGAGAGGCTGTGAACTTTGTCATGTCCCTCAAACCTTTGGTGAACAGTGTTTACAGTGTGCTAGGGCACATTATCCAGCTGAATGAGGCCACAACGGAATATTGTCGGCATGAAGGCGTTGACAATGTTTAGGTGCGTGGTAGGAGTCAAAGTAACCAGTAACTGCCTTTGTCGCCTTGCTTTCTTTCCATAGGGCATCCGGTAGGCATCTATTAATAATTTCAAGAGTTTAGCAATAGATACACTCTTATAATACATCATTCTTGTTTTGTGGAAGCAAAATAGACATGTAGAAATTCTGTCCTGTGTATAACTTTCCCAAATCCACTCGGAAAAAAAGGCAGCATCTGTCTGTATTCAGCCTTTATTGTCCATGTTGCTCAGTGGAAATTATGCATAAAATACATATATACACAGCAGCTTGTGACCGGCTCGAAGCAGTCACAGTATAACTGCTAAATGTAAAGATTTCTTCCAGTACAAAGACAGGCACATGCCCCCCCGGAAAAACAAACAAACAAATCAATAAACAACAAAAAAAAACAAAGAAATGAGACTAATCTGTAACAAAAGTACAAATTCTTGAGTTACAAAAAGGCAGCTGAATTGGCCAGGAGGGTATAAAAATTTTTTTTTTTTTACTGAGTGGTACAAATACAACAACACCAGTGTGCTATCTATCTATAAATATAGATATATATAGATATATACATAGATATAGATAGATAGATAGATAGATAGATAAGAGAAACACTACATTTCCCAGATGTCACTCGGGTCTGAGGAACACTTTTGGCCATGGAGATATGACTGTGACACATGAACAGTTTTGGGTAACGATAACTGAGCACTTGAGTTCAGCCTCCAGTTTCGATTCTGGAGTGAGCGGGAGCTAAAAGGAGTCAGGACCGACGGTACGCACGCCATCCAAAAGAGGCACTACTGATGGGGCAAAAAAGGTGCGTTTTACATTCTGAGGCAACAGTTACAAAAACAAACCCAACAAAAAACTACTGGACTGAAACCCAAGGACGCTGCACTATACACCACAAACACGCCATCCATACAAAAGAGAAGGCTCAGTGAATGCATTCACGTACATAGAAGTGGCTGTGTTTGAAAGCTGTGCTACTAATGGCTAAAATCAAAACTGGCACGACACCTTTCAGCACTAAGTACTATGAAGGACAAGAAAGAGAGATTGTAGCTAAAACAATACGTTTGATACGCTGTGGTTATAAACTAGTTATAAACTGCAGGCTAACATCATTCAAAATAGCACAATACTTCAGTGGCTTGGATCGGAATCCCTTATTTCTTAAAAAGAGAAGGAAGAAAGAACTCCTCTGTTCAAAAACACTTTGACGACGCATCTGTAGCTTGATTCTGTATAATACACAGAGAGTAGAGCCATGCATTATAGAGATATGCTTTGATGACAATTTTATTCTCTACTTACATTTTTATAGGAACGAGCGATCGCTTTCACTTTTCACTGCACGGCCGTCTACACTTTAAGACTCTCGACATCAGTATGTGAGTTACATCTACGGACTGATACTTTGTCACTATAGACACATAATTTAAGGCTTTTTAGTACAAATGTTCATTTTTCACGCACACACATTCCCGCAAACTCATACATTCACGCAATTAAGGGTCTAAATAGAACAATCTACAGGTTTCCAGTTTCTCTACATACAATGCAAGTGTTTAACTTTACCAGTTAAATAGTGATGTGCAACTAGGTCTGTATTACAGAGGACATGTTTAACCATATTTACTGACAATAGTAATAAAGTGTTGTACATTTGCTGTTCTCAGTTAATTTCGTTGAGAGAAGATATCATACTTGAAATATGATAAGCCACACTTTCTTTGCTGGTATGAACCCTTAAAAGCTGAGGATTCGTGATGGACACACAATCCATGATCTTCCTCCTGCTCGGTTTGGTTCAGCGTAACAGAGTGACAGGGTCAGTAGGTAATGTACTGCGCTCCGTGTTCATTTGGAACGGGGCTGTGGCCTCTGCCGGCCTGCACTGAGGTGGTGGACTGTTGTGTCTGGAGTGATGCTGGGATCTGCGGTTTTCCAGCTCATATCCTGCCTGTCTCCTGGTCCTTCTCTTCCAGCAGGTGGATTAGTTGGCTAAAGCTCTCCTTCACGGCATCCACGTTGTCCACCGTGCTGCCCTCCAGCAACCAGCTCTTCCCCCGGGCCAGAGGCTCCAGCTCAAAGTATTTCTTGATCTGTTGAGAGAGAAGGATAAAAAGAATGAGAATTTTGAGTGGACAGGAATGACTGTACCCCATTTTCCTGCACACAGATTAGATCACTCATCCAGGTTTGGATAAATTGTGCCTGGATAAGCCCAGCAAAATCAAACCCACTCTTCGTGAAGTCTGACAAAGGCATAACAGATGTCATATGGTATTGAAAATGAACAGTGTGTGGAAAGGATATTCTTATTTCATTTCATCTGATGTATGTGTGTGTGTTGGGATACAAGATTTTGACAATTGTTTATAATTGTTTCCCCATACATTAACGTCCTGCTGATTTATGTTTCCTCCCTTACACCAATACACAATTATATACAATACATTAAGAGGTAACTGTAGGCTAATAACTCCTCCTTGAGGAACATGCTCAGACTGCAAAGAGATGACTAAGGTAAATAACGACCAGTTCATTGAGAACATAATATTTAATAGAGCATAAAAAAAAAAAAGGAAATCTTTATCATCAAGAACTCAATTAGGAACATAAGACAGCACGTAGTTTACATTTACAAAATACATATGAAATATATAGGTATGACTTGATACATAAAAACAAGCGCATGTGACTGAAGAATAAAGTTATAACACACTTTTACGAACCAACTGTGTCTGTGTGTTGTTTTGGGGAAGAGGTAGTTAACACACAAGCCTGTAAAACGAGCTCCAAGACAAAACAATGCAACCTTCTTTCTATGAAAGTACAAAAGTCTCCAGCATAAGACATCAGCCAAAAGACATTCCAATGTATCAGCAAGGGCAAAATGAGCACTAAGCACTCTAACACCAGTCCTGCAACCAGAGCCAGCTGAAAAGAGGGAGCTGTAAGAGGAGACATACGCTACAACGAGTTCGAACGAGACAGAAGAGGAGAGTGATTGAGAATGATTACATTCGACTACTCAAACCACATGAAATTGATTGCCTTGGAACTATCAGTGAAAGACGGGTAAACCAAGCAAAGGAAGTGCTGGATTGAAAAGGCGACGGAGAGAGCAAGAGAAAGAGAGAAAAAGAGCAAGACTGCAAAAACACTCATGTAGTTTTCCAAGTTCAAGGTAATACACAGCAGATTCATTAAGGAACTGCAGTACTGAATATTCCCCTGGATACTGTACTCGAACACAAAAAAACAAATTAAAACCAGTCAAAAGCTGAAAGAAATGATCAACCAGTCTAAAATCTCTTTTCTCCTTACTCTGAAACACATTACCACTGAATACAAACTGGGATAAGCAAGCTTTGGGCAGCACAGCAATACATCTGATACACAACTACTACCATAAACAAAATTTTCCATCCAATAAAGTCACAAAATAATACCCGAGATATGTCAGAGTGCACAGAATAAAAAACAGCCCAATAATCAGGTAAATTATAGTTTTGCTAAACATTGGCGGCATAACACAACTCTGTGCTATTTTTTATTACAAAAGTATAAAGTTCAACCCTGAGAGAAGTAGGCAGGTACTACTGTTGGGTGATTAGTTCTGAATGTCCAAAGCTACTTCAACTCATCTTGATGGAGTCCAACTGCTCTGGTGAGTTACCCAACACTTGGCTTTAGTAATGTTAGGCTCAGAGCATCCAGTTATATTGGCATTGTTTTTCTTTGCAGTAAAGAAAACAATTTCCTTCAGGATAAATAAAGTTTCCTGATTCTGATTCTGACGATAAGAGTGCAGTAGCTGATTTCCGTTTCTAAAAGGGTGCCTGCAGACGTCTATACATCCAGTGTAGCCGCTGACTTGGACCTGCTGGGGAACCCTCTCTAGCTTGCATACAAATAAAGACAAAGCAGCACATGCTGCCCATGTTTTTTTCTCAACAACCTGTCCATATGTCTGTATAGGGGTCAGACAGAAAGCAACGGTCACTGAGATAACTTGACCTCAGTTTTAAAAACGGCACCTAGACATTACACCAACTGCCCCAAGGCCAAGTCCTCTGCCGCTGCCGCTTTCATCCACACGCCTACTAAATTTAGGTCGCTTTCCAGATCTCTGAACTTTGACTTGTGGCCTGCAGCATCCCAAAAAAACAGAAAGCAAATAACTGAGACTGGTAAGGAGGACCAGATTAGTTCCTTTCATGTTTGATGGGTCGAATGAACAGACTCCCGATTCTTCACATTGCTTGCAAAAGTACAAAACATGTTTACTATGTGGTCAAGCGGTTTCCAAAAAGAACTGGAGATATTTAGTCCATGACTCATTCATACAATAAACATTTTTCCACTTTTTATTTGCGGGTTGAGCTCTCCGGCGTACCTGTGTACAAGATGAATAAAGCATTTGCCAAGCCGTTGACAAACGGGACCCATTGAACGAGCCGGAGCATCAGCCCATAAACAGTATTTGTCCCGTGTTTTTGGCAATGACACTCAAAGTCAGGCCATTGTCTTCTTGCCCACTTGGCTCATTCCCAGACCTCCTCGCTGGCATGGAGGGGAACTACACTTCCTCACGGTGGCCCCTCATAACCCCATCAAACTCCTTCAAAAAGTGCCAGTGTCACATTCACACAAACACTACAGCTATCTTAACTGACGGGACATGGACCGACATATATAAAAAAAAACAGGCTGCCCTTTTAGAGTGCGCTTCAGGGAGAGAGTGGGGGGATTAAATAATCAAACAAAACATTCTTTGAGGCAAAGGCACCCCTATCATGCCAAGAATGTTGATTAAGATTTCCCTGTGTGAGACTACATTGCTACAAAAATTACACAATCCTGTTGCTCCAAAGAGCCTGAACAGGCTTGGAAAGCACAGCCAAACTTGTGTATTGTTTTTGAGTGGAACTCATTCAAAACTCAAAATCAAATGCAACATGTATACTAGATAAGGTGAGCAAATTAGAGGAGCTTTGGGAAAGCACAGACTGAATAGTGGCTGGTTCAACAGCACCAGTCTGCCAGTCGTCAGCACCTGGATAATGAACTGTCTGGGTCAGGGTGGGTCACAGGGGGCACTGTGGGGGACGATGGATGGTGCAAATGTTTGCTACATGGGGTGTAGATAATGGGTTTGAACATGAAGGAATTGACTCAAGGTCTTGTTTTGGTGAGAATCGGTATTATGCCAAAACCAGTGACGTACAAACACATACCTTACTTCAGAAGTTCTGCCGACTGGAAGATATGCTGTCCTTCAAGAACAACATGTAACCAAGCAGAACTTTATTCTCCTCAACCCCACATTAAAAGAGTATCAAAATGCTTAAATGCTTGAGTCACAGATACACCAACTGACACCAAACGTTTCCTCTACTTTTATCCAGGTCAAACATGCATGAACATGATCGTTAAGCAGTGAAACACACTGGACACATTACAGTAAGTTTTACATTCTCTACACCTTTATTTTGAAATGTGTATAACGGAGATCTGCTGTTGATTATTAATGCTGTAGGAAGTTCATTGGTTAGATTGGCAAACATCCAGAATGGGCATCTCTCAATGGCTTCTCGCAATAGAACAGCAAAGTGGAAATACTATGTGAGCGCCATGCCGATTATTACTCCCTGTCCGGGGCTTCAACACCGTAATTCAATAAAACCAATCAAAATCTAAATGTTCCAGTCTGCAGAAACACATTCTATTTCTTTAAGGAGCAAGAATTTCTAGGATTAAAGCCACAGTCACCTGACCAACACAGTTATATCAATGACAGGAAAGGTGCCAGACTTGAAAACTGAATTTGGTTGTTCTCTACGTTTGAAAACAGACACAGAATTTCATTTCGGCCAAAAATTTGTGAATATTACATGGCAGGAAGAAAACATTAGCCTGCCAATTACATCACAATGTCCATATCTGATCCAAGCTGAGTGGCAGGCTGCCTGGCCTATTTAATGGCAGGTGACACAATGGACATCCAACAGCACACCAACACATCTTTTCACTTTTGCACTGAAAAAAAAATACAAAGGCGATAGCTATTGTTAGCATATACATATCTATTTCAAATAGCAAAAAGGGTTCAAATCCAGCCCCCATTGGAAAAGGGTGTGCTCCCTCTTGTGAGTGCAGTTTTGTTCCTTTGCTCTGGTTTTGCTTTCTTTCACTCCTCATTCGCTCTCACTCAAGGTGGGCAGACAATTCCAATTAAACAATTTCAATTTGTCAGAAACTGACAAGGACTGACTATTGTAGGACACGCGGCTCTGACAGCAGGCGTCAGACAGCCACAGACACTCTCCAACAGCCTGATGGAGTCTGATAGCAAACAGTTGGCTTGGTGTGTCCACGGTCTAAGACAGCTGGGACCTCTCAAGTCTGCTAAGTGACACTAAACTAGACATTATCATCATATGCTTAAGAAATGGATACACATGAGTCATTTAGGTCAGAGAAGCAATACCACAGACATAGCTTTCATATGTTAAGAATGGCAGCCTCATTTATGACGTAACAATGGTGGGCTACTTGTTTATGACAAGAATGGTGACTTCCTTTAACGAAGCAATGTTTTAGCAAGATATTGCTTTTATTTTATGTAATGAATACAATCAAAATAAGCCCACAAAGTCACATAAAAAGGAATATAACTGATGATTGTCTTTTATTAATTATTCTCTGATGGAACTAATCAACAGTATACCTCTGTGACTTGCATTCCAAACGGACTGGAATTATTGCTTGGAATCTATAACAAGGCATCCAACCTTAAGGGGCCTTTTACAGTCGAGTGCAAAAGTTTGGATTAATCGTATATGATAGATTTATAACGTTAAGCACAAGTTTTATGTTTATTTTGGGTTTTAAGATGCACGGATCAGGTTAAATCTGTGCACATACCTGTGCATAAACTGGTATTGTTTAATGTATAGAAGGTTCAATTGAAGTGACAAGAACCAATAAAGATGCAGTGCAGGAGGATTGTTAACCAGACTAGTGGAACTCATTTGTGTGTGTATGTGTGTGTGTGTGTGTGTGTGTGTGTGTGTACACTGCTAGGCCTGCCTGCCTCCTTGCTCAGTCTAATTGCCTCGCTATAGAATGTATTTACAGTATCTTTAGTTATGCCAAGCCTGACTTTTCACATATGGTGGACTGGAGAGAACTGGCAGCACTCCAGGTTTGTGCAGTGTTGTCAGATTGCGAAGACGTCTATCCACCCATCCATGGAGGAGCCTTGGAGTTGCCCTGTCCATGTGTACGAAGGAAGTAACCCTTAGAAACATCCAGAAAAGTAACATGTTCAACACATTTCTTGCTTCAGGCATTGACAGGTGACCTGCTGGCGAGCTCACATCAACACACACAGCTCCCTGTATGATCAACAAATCCATCTGAAATCAATCAGAGCCTGAACCACACATACATACTACACACGCCACCCACCCACACACATATTTCCCTTCATATTTATGCCTTTTTATGCCTTTATTTACATGGTTGAATGTGTGGGTTAGAGAATCCTATTATTCTGGTTATTGTGAGATAAATAGCCTTGGTGAGCGATTAAATTGGGGGGGGCTGTTGTTCTTTGTTTTACCGTATTTGTTGACATGTGTTTACGCTCGCTTTGTCCAGTAATTCTGACAGTCACCAAAACTGAAGCATGCATATAAAATAACTGGTCAATTTAGGTGTGCGTTTGGTTTGTATTTAGTCAAATTCCTTTAACATGAGTTTACGGCATTAAAATAATCAGAAAAGAATTGAATACTCATGCAAACCCACACATGGGCACATACAAACACCTGTAGCTACACTCTACCGAGTCTCGCAATAGAAGCGTCCAAGTCTTAAAGCATGTCGACAGCAGGAGAACTGCTTTTTTAGGGATCATTAATGTTCGAAATTCGAGCTTGGACAGCCATAACATTCCAATGACTTGTTTGACTCTAAATCAATGGTTCCCTTGCTAATACTCAAGGGCCTAGAGGCAGCCCACATTTTTGCTCCATTTCATTTCTCAACACACCTAAATCAGGTAATCAAATGCTGAATTTCTGGCTCAGCTCTACTGGCAGCTGGGCTGGTGTGGAGTGTGGAGCAGCAGGTCCTTAAAGATTGTTAGGAACCAGTTCAATTCAACCATAGTTTAACTTGTATCGCGCTTTTTATAGAATGTCAATGAGCTTTATAGAAATCCAGGTTTATCCTTAGGGCATGAAGAGGGAAATTTGATGAAAACTTGTCTTGCTGGAACCACTACAAAGAATGTTCTATACTGGTCCATTTATTTACATTAACCGCATTTATCAGACTGCATTTTTCACCCAAAACACTTCCGTTCCCTAACTACAGGGGGCAGTCTCCCTGGAGCAAATTGGGGTTAAGGGTCTTTCCTAAGGAGGTCAGTTGTTTTGCTGATGGTAGGATTCGAACCCACAGGGCACCATCCCACAGAACGAATAAATGACAGTGATTGTTCTACTGTTATATTTTATTCTGTCTCCTCTATACACTCATGCAGGGATGTTGTTCAATTATCTGAAGTAAACCACCAGGTTGGGATCAATATCTTCCCACAATTCTCAATCTATAACACTGTGGTCAACCAGACAAGACATGCTTCACATCCAAATTTTGCTTCTTTAGTTCAGCACTGGGGCTAAAAGGCTAACATTGCAAACAAAGCCCAGCAGTCACCAAAATCATTTTTGTAAGTACTTTCCAAAAACTTCTATGAAACTCGTTACTAAAATGGCGCAAACTTCATCAGTATGACTTACTATGAGCTATAAAATGGGCAAGAAGCCAGACCGTGTTGTCTTAAATGTCTGTGCAAAGCATTCAACTCAATATGTGCTACCTGAATAACCACCTGGAGGTGGTTTTAGTGGACTGAAAGTTTTGGAAGTGTATTTACAGAAACACTTTGTGATTGTTGTCTTTGTTTGCAAAGTAAGTTTTGATCTATAAATTAAGAATCAAAATTTGGATATTTTGTCTGGTCGGGAAACTTTTTTTTCTGACAATTCACCCCTTTAAGCAGTTGGATCAAAAGGCTACATATGATGTTAAATTGGATACGCTGCAAATCACAAATCCATCCATTGCCCCCCCCCCCTATTAAAATGCTCCATGCTGCAGTCTCAGATATATTTCCAGATATGTACTCTTCTAAATAAATGGAACAATATTTCATGTAAAGCTGCAAAAAGTCAGTTGCTGGGGATTCCTCAGAGGAGAAACATTCCTGATGAAGTAGCTCAGAGAGAGAGCTTCGGCCAAAATCATGTTCATGTTTCAAAACAAGAATGTGCTGGCCAAGCAGTGTGACAATACGTGTGCATGTATGCAGTATGTCCATGAAGCTATTGCTCAACATCTTCTGGCACCTTGATCTCGCAGCAGAATGCTTAAGATTCTAGAATGTGGAACAAAAAAAACACTGACTCAGGAACATCTTCTGCAGAAGCTTCAGGAACTGAAGTCCAATGGTCAGTTAAAGAACTTGGGTTTACAACTGCATCATAATTTGTAGCCGATATTTAATGTCACTAAACTCATCCATCATGTAACCATTAGAAAACCACTAGATAACCATGGTCCAATGAAAATACAATGTCAAGGCTATATAATGGAAGAGTAGCATTGCTACCATTGCAGTCTCATATTTTGCCAAATGCTACCCTCATACCTCATTTGTCACTTCTGGAGGAGGAGTTTATCAACACCGGTAATATAAAGCATGTGTCTTGGAAAATACTCTTTCCTTTATTTAGATGAGGCAATCTATTAAACTGAACCATGGGCCAGAAAATCTCCATAGCAGTAGAACTTTTTTGTCCTCTCTCCATTATACTAGAGGGCAAAAACAAAGATCTTTGACCTTTATCAAGTCTATACGTCAATACGAATATCCGGCATCAAGATTACATTAACAGGACTGGGGTAGCGTGGGTCATGTTCAAAGAATGTTAGACAAGGCAAACAAGCTGGAGGTTAGAGAAAATAAAACCCAAACAATGGGCTTCATATTTTAAACCAAAACGCCAACTTCAAGTCAAAATATTTCCCAGTTCCAAAGCATTGCAGTGCACCATTTTCAGTCAGCATAAAATCTGAAGTAGACGCGGATCAGTTTTAAGGGCATGAAAAATGTACTCTCGGCAAATTTCAAAACTCATTCCAAATGTGGTATATTAAAACAGCATTACAGGAATATGCTGTCCAGCTAAGTTCTGGGGAAGGAAACCAAATTTATACATGTGTCCTCTAAATGCAAAGCAGGGTTACTTACAAGCAATGTAACTTTCCTCCCATAGATAGGAATGAGAATCCAAGGGGTTAAGGCTTATAGTCAAATAGTAAAGACAGGTGGCACCTGAGCAGTGTTGCCCCCTCATCTGTGAGCTTGACTCCTATTGATGTTACAGGGCAGCTGGTGGCCTGTTGGTTAGGAAGTTGCCGCTGTGCTCAGAAGATTGTGAGTTCGAATCCCAGGGCACACTTGAACAAGGCACCACCCCCACACACTGATCCCCGCTCCCACTGCTTCACTCAGGCCAATGTTTTAAGTGCAGAGGACTAAGAAATGTCCTTAGGGATCAATAACAAAAAAAAAAAAAAATTTTTTAAATTAAGATAAAAAAGGGCCTAACTGCCTATGTTAATAATGCAACATTGCCACCTGACCTGTCATTGAAAAATAATGCTACCTTCTGTATGTGTATTCATTCTTTGCTTTCGTTCCTTCCCTCTTGTGTCTGCCGACACCATTTCACTACACTTAAATCAGCCAAAACAGTGCTTTAAAAGAAGTAAAAGTATCTACAAACCACAAACTTGACTTACAAAGTCAAGTCAGCAGTTCCCAAAATGAGAACATATTTTTAAGATTGTTTGACTTGTTAAGAAGATCATTTCTTGCAGAGTGCTTTCTTGCATCTCGTTGACATGTGATTCAACTTATCACTTACAAATCCCACTGGTAGATCGGGACGTGCTACGCCAAAAACAGACAATAATAAATAGCACTGAAACACACAAGGACTGGGCCAACACTGGACAAAATTACCAGTCATCATTTATTCATCATCATTATCAATGGGCAACATGAAGATTGCCTGGAGTTTTTATTTACAGGAAAACTGAAGAAACTGTGATTAGGATCAATGAGTGGAAAAAACACCAAGCAGTGTGCACACATGCGCGCGCACGCACGCGCACACACACGAACACGCACACACAAAAACGTCCTGTCCACTCCCGTGCTACGACCTCCTAAACAAGCCTGAATTTCCCAGCACTGTAAGGGCCGTTATGTAAGAAACTGTTTGAGTTACAGTGATGTCTGCAGTGCTTATAACTCATTGAGCCCAGTCCTTCAACAGCCTGGCTCCAGAACATTAGAAACACATTGTTGGGAAATGAAGACTTTTCCCTACACTTAACCTGCACATAAACAAGCCCAACCTTAAGCCTCAGGCCCCCCGAACATTAATACTTGACCTGGATATTACCTTAAACAATTATCCTCTGTTCTTCACACAGAAACATTAATGGCTCTGAAGGAAATGATGCTGATCAGATTTGCATGATTCTAAATGCTAGACTGCAGTGATTCTTAGCAATGTTGGCATACTGAGAAGCAATACTTTCGCACACTCACCCAAGTCTCTCGAACAGAGACACGCGCAGACCCTGAAGCGCTTTCAGACACGTAGACGGACACACCAACAACAAAAAAACAAACAACACAGCCCAGACAGACTTGCTGGCCAGACTCACAGGACCACAAATCAAATTGGTTAAAAATACCTAATTGGCAAAAGTAATAGTGGTCCATGAGGGCAGTGATTTGATTACAGTAGATGCAACATCTCAAATAGGATCTGCCGGGCCAGAAAACACGGTGTCCTGAGATGTCAGCAGTCTGTCTGGGAGGCAGGTCATGAGGTCCGGCTAAACAGACGGCGAGCGGAGCTCCTAGTGACTCTATTTGAGCTCTGAAAAAGACCCTGAGGCTTGTTAAAAGCACATTATCACACTCAGGTACCACACTGAGGGTGTGTCCTCTCCAAACCTGGGCTCTAAACACTTGCTGCTGGAGCTTCCTGAAGCAGTCTGCTCTGTACAGAAGGCAGGCTAAGCTGCCAATATGGAAGAGACCAATAACAGCGAGTGCAAAGCAGAGGCCGCCAACTGGCCACGAAGAAACCGCATGAATAAAACTCACAGCGCTCAAACTTCCAGGATCGTTTCACACAGTTTGTTTTTCGAAAGCAGAAAATTCTCGCACTGTAAATAAAAGGCACTCAACCATTCAGGAGGTTTTAAATCATTTGTCATATAAATAACTGTGTTTTTGTGCAATGATGTCTAAAGTGAAACAACTGAGTCTCAGAAGTTATTTAGTTTAATTCAGTATTTTGTTATTTATTTAAAGAAAGAGAGATTTTGGTTCCATAAGTGAATGATAGATCATTTTCTTACATGTTTTTTTTGTTGGGAGGGGGGTGGTGTGTTGTTGTACACCACCACTACTCATTATGCCCATTATATTACAAATAAATATAACAATATGGAATGAAAAGTAATTATTTATTAACATGGGTGTGGGTATGGATACACATTTTCAATATTACAGAGAATAGAACATTCTACAGCTCTGTTTATAATGGATGGATGCAACTGTTGATACAAGTTCCTACAAGTTTCAAAAAAAATTTTCGCAACATTCTTCAACAAACGTATGGGACCATTTTTGTAAATGAGATGTATGAGCTTAAAGAGAAAGTTTAAAGAAAATTTAAAGAAGCTATGTTGTTTAGCTTTGAAACAGCATATAACCTTTATATTGTGTATACACTCTAGATATGATTTTGCACAGAGAATGGTCACATTTTACCTGCATTTGACGGTTAACGTTTGAGAACACTTAACAGGAAATATTCTTTATTCAAAAAAATTGTAGAACCCTTTTAAATGCTACATGAAACCAATTTTCTTTGCAAGAAAATCATTCAGCAAAGTTTCTAACATTGTGAAGAACCATTTAACCATGCAACGAACCATTTACACAATTTGTTTTTCCGAAAGTGATCTCAAATTTCCCCAAAACATTTAACACATTTCAAGGTGTTTTCAAATTTAATTCAGATCAGATCTCTGCACGTGTGCCTCAGAGAGGCCAGTCAAAATGAATTTAATGTGGTTTAGTGTACAGTTTAACATCAATTTATATTTTACAGTTTCTCTCTCTATAGGTTATACTGCTGCCATAACAATGCAAATATCCCACTCACTGGACTAATATCAGGTCATCTTTTCTTACCTTACCTTATCTGTCTAGTACTTTTTCTTTTATTATGATTAGAATTAGTTTTATTTTTTCCTCACTGTTTCACATCACCTTAAGTCATTGCTTTGCCTTCCCCCACCCAGCTTTGCATGAGTATGTCTTTGCACCCCAAGAATAGTTGGTTTTTCAATAGTTTACAGCTGAATCTACACCTGGTGGGTATGTGGGTGTTTTTCGGGGTCTGTGAAGACACTGGGCAGCACAGTCACAACACAGACAGATTTCGTCCACGTGGCCTGAGTGGTGACCTCTCTCACCGTGTGCAGAATGGCCGAGTCAAGCTGCCTGCTGCGGCCACACAATAGCGTCTGGGCCAGCTCGCTTTCTCTCCGGTCCAGACAGAATGCTGCGCCCGCCCCAGCCAGACAGTTCTGCCACAGTTCGCCCTCCTTCAGGCACACAAGATGGCCTTTGTCTGCACATCTCAAACGCAGCTTTCACGACGGGCGAGACAAAAATTCCACCCCCCAAAAAAACATTCTTCAATAGATGACGCCTGATGGCAATGAAGAGTTTCTAGGTTCTTCTCAAAATTCTCCGCTCATTCCACTCTTTTTTTTCTCTGCTCTCAAAGAATTCTGGTATAGATGATGAGCTTCTCAACACTGATTATGCAAAGAACTGAAAGTGCTGTGCTTTGTACCTTTGTAACTTAGCATCTCAAATCACAGAGGAAAAAAAAATAGGTGAAACAGTCCATTGTGTTGCTTAATGGACCGGTCAATTATACCGAAGAATTTGGTGCTTCTTTAGTCGGGCATGTTGTGAATGAAAGCCAGCCAGAGGGACCCTGAGGACGTGGTGGGAGGAGACAAACTTTAAGTCAGCATTCAGATTGTTTACTCTTATTCTGCTGTCTCAACGGAGAAGTGATGCAAGACCGTACCGGCGACTATTAAGAAAGCACTAGAGAAAGAGAAGGAGCGCGAGGGGAGGAACCAGGTGTGTTCGTTCCTTCTGGAGCCTCCTGCCCGGCGACCTCTCATGCTCATGCTGGCTCAGAGAGCATCCGTCTCCATCAGTCATAACTCTATTAGAGCCAGATGTTACGGGTGCCCTGACTGCTTCCAGAGACGTGGTAATTTTATTATTACTCTAAATCACAAGCCAGTGCTATTGGCCTCAGGAGAGGGAGGTCGAGGGGTTGCATGATTGTGTGTGTCTGCATGTGTAGAGGCAGTCAAGATTCTTTAAACATACGACCGTGCCACTCCAAAGCCCCTCTGGTCCATTATCACAAATGGAGGGTCCACTTCCGTGAGACGAAAGGGGCAGATGGGGACAGTAAATTACCCCAATGACTGAGACTCCACAGTGTCGAATTTCAGCTCCTGGGCCCTTATGGGGGGCCACTGGGCTTCAAGGAGCTCTGGGCCTTAGGTCCCCCCCTCCACAACACATCAAGCGCCCAAAAGCGGAATCTTTCCCTTTAGCATGAGGAAAGGATTTACACGCGCGCATGCACAAAAGAGATTATGATTTGCGCCAAGACGGGGCCCCGCCAAAGCAAAGAGAAGGATGTGTTTACACAATCGCTGATAAACTTATCGTTCCGGTTGAATAGCAAGGTGAACTTAGATGCAGTTGATGACACATGGCAGTCATCTAAAAACATCCAGTTTAAAGATTCCAAACAAAACAGGTTAGAACCTGGAACCATTGTTTTGTACATTTTGGAAAACTATGAAAGAGATCAAAATAAGAGAGACAGAGAGCAGGATGATGGAAAAAGAGAGAGAGAGAGAGAGAGAGAGAGAGAGACAGAGAGAGAC
>JBBMFX010041788.1:0-11551 GCA_037832545.1 Rhabdalestes septentrionalis
GGGGGAGAATTTGAGAGAGACAGAGAGAATGAGAGAGAGAGGGAGAGCGAGAATAAGAGAGAGAGAATAAGACAGACAGAGAATTTGAGAGAGAGAGAGAGAGAGAGAGAGAGAGAGAGAGAGAGAGTGAGAGAGGGATTAGAGAGAGAGAAACAGAGAGAATGTAGTAAGTTCATTTCTGATTTAGGGGAAGAAACTGTTCTTCATCCTTTTAGTGAAGCCCTGCATGCTACAAAATCTTACATTTAAACAGTAATGTTTCTGTTCCTTAGCCTCGTTTCACCCTTACTACAGTTTCATAACTTAAATTAATGTAATATTCATATAAGCTTAAAGATTAATGAGCTTTTATGCAGTTCTGATGAGTAAAAATGTAGCAAGACCAAATTTTGAGTAACTTATGCATAACATGATCACATTGAGTAGAAATAGCAGACCCCAGCAGCAATAGTAAACCACAGAGTTGGACTTTTAGTCATGAATACATAAAATCGACAGTGTTAAGTTGTCATTATGAAATCAAGTAAAAGCAGTACACCATAGAGTTGGATTTATTGACATTCATACATAAAAGTGCTGGTATTAGGTTGTCACTGTCAGACCCAGTACAAATTGTAGACCACACAGTAAGTATTGAGAAACTCTACTGAATATGTTAAGAGTTGAAGTTTGGTCTGTGTTTTTAGGTCATTTTGCTTATTATTATTTTTGCTTATTTCCTATAGGCTGAAATGCTACCCTACAAAAAATTATGTTGAATCCCTCCAATCTTCAGTTATAAAACCCTTTGGAGGTCTTGGGTGTGTGTGAAAGTCTTAGGTGAACCCTGCTATGGGACAGTCAAGTGGACGTGTGGAAGCTGTATGTGTTATTGAGAGATATTGAGCAAAGGAATAGCATGTAGGCAATGCGTGGCAATGCTGTTTGGGGATAATGTAGCTTACATTTAGCCAAGTTCACTCAAAAAAACTCAAGACAAAAAACTCAAGACAAAAGGTTGAAATGACTTCGAAAATAATCGGTTGAATCATTCTAGGACAAAGACACATGACAAGTGCAAAATATGCATGAGGCTTCAGCTGCATGAGGCTTCAGCTGTCTGTGTGCCTCTCAGCTATGTGGAGTACTGCTGAGGATCTTCAACCTGAGCCTCACTACCAAGAAAGTGCCCGTGCTGTGGAAAACATCATGTCTGGCCTCCATTCCAAAGAAGGTGAGACCCAGTGCCCCATTGGACTACAGGCCAGTTGCACTCACCTCACACAGTATGAAGGTTTTCAAGAGACTGATCCTGGACACTCTCCGCCCCCTGGTGAAGCCAGCGCAAGATGCCCTCCAGTTTGCCTACAAGGCCAAGATTGGAGTGGATGATGTCATCATCTACCTGCTACACCGTGCCTACAGACATCTTGACAAGCCAAGTACATCCCTTAGGATTACCTTCTTCCACTTCTCCAGTGCCTTCAACACCATTCTGCCAGCCTGACTGGGGAGCAAACTGTCTGCTATGCAGGTGCATGCCCCCCTAATGGAATGGATCCTGGACTACCTGACTGATAGGCCACAGTATGTGCGCCTACGGGGATGTAAGTCCGACACAGTGTTGTGTAGCTCCTCAGGGAACTGTTCTGTCACCGTTCCTCTTCACCCTGTACACATCTGACTTTCAGTACAACACAGAAGGCTGCCATCTGCAGAAATTCTCAGATGACTCAGCAATAGTCGGATGTATCAAGGGTGGGGACGACTCAGAGTACCGGATGGCTGTGGACAGTTTTGTGGACTGGTGCGAGCTGAATCAACTGCAGCTCAACATCCAAAAGACAAAAGAACTGGTGGTGGACTTGAGAAGGTCACGACCTCCTGTCACTCCCCTGTCCATTAGAGGGGTGGATGTGGAGATTGTTCAGGACTATAAATATCTGAGTGTTCACACTGACAACAAACTTGACTGGTCCAAGAACTCACTGGCCACTTACAAAAAGGGTAAAAGTAGGCTGTACTTCCTACGTAAACTCCGATCTTTTTGTGTCTGCAACACCATGTTGCGGATGTTCTATGAGTCTGTTGTGGCCAGTGCCCTTTTCTATGCTGTGGTGTGCTGGGGTGGAAGTTAATGTCAGACAGGAAAAGACTCAAAGAAACTGGTCAGGAAAGCTAGCTCTGTTGTGGGTGAGGAACTGGATAGTTTGGAAACTGTGGCTGAAAAGAGAACCTTGTCCAGACTTCAGTCCATTATGGACAATGTAGACCACCCAATCCACAGTGTGGTGATCCACAGAGGGAGTACCTTTAGCCACAGACTAGCTTAAAGTTCTCCACTGAACGCCACAGAAAGTCTTTCCTTCTGACTGCCATAAGACTCTACAACTCCTCCCTCAGTCACACACCAACACAATAATCTGTTACTGCTACTTTCTTATTACTGGTTTTGATTACTGGAGGAATATATGCATTACTTGCTGTTATTTGCTGTGATGTGATGAGAAACATTCTATGTCCAATACCATATATATACAGTTCTTACGAGGTCTCAAATATCATGTGCAATACTGTCCTCCACATGGCTTCTATCAATGATTCATGGTCACAATATTATGTGCAATATCAATACTGTACTCTATATGGCATTACTATCTCTTTACATTTTTTGAATTTTTTGCATTTTTTACTCTTCTTTCAGCAAATCTTAATTTTTTATTCAGATTATATTTATTTTTTCTGGGTTTACTTAATTAGATTTTATTTGGACTATTTGTCCTAGTATAGTACGTTATCTTATTCTTAATCTACATTATTCTGGTGTCTCGTGTCTGTCTGTGTCTGTTTAATGTGGCAGTCACCACAAATTATTTCGTTTGGGATCAATAAAGCTTTCTAATTCTGATTCTGATTGCCTAAAGAATCACACAACTGAGCTTGGATTTTCCCCCAAAAAACTTCAGAAGTTGGACTGTGGAGACTGGCTATTTCCTATTAGACAGGCTCGCCACACCAATATAGTAGACTGAGAGGTTGAAGTCATAATCAATTACATTTAAAATATATGAACATCACTAAATGAACTTGTTGGACATCTCAATCCAAATCAATTGGCTTTAATATTGAGTTGCCATAAATGTAAATGACTTGTTTAGCTGAAATAACAGATCTTAACTAAGAGAAGTGTCCACATACTTTTAGACACATAGTATATGTACATACTCAAGTATAAAAGATGCTGTATATTTTAGTTTTTTTTTTTTTTTTGCAAATTGACTTTAAAAAAGCAATGATGAATTACTATGCTCTGGTTGGAAGGTATTTCTGACCAATGTTTTCATCTCTAAGGTTTTAGTTTTACCTCTTAAATCGACCTTAATTTGGACCTTAATTTCCCACACTGGAAATTAAGGAACATTAAGCAGCAAAAATGCACAGATTAAGGCTGATTAATTTGTGCATTAAAGTAATAAAACCTCAGTAACATGTTACATTTAAGATTAAAGAGTTTCACACTCATGCCTTTAATCTACTTTTGAGGTAAAATTAATGGGTCAGTTACAAAAATTAATGGCCACTTAATTCAAATGAAGGAGGTTGGTGTGTTTTCCGGTGGTGTTGTGCACATTTTAAGGGTATTGGGTTTCGTAGTGATTATTGTTGTTCTAATATAATTTGAGATGGAGGACCATTCACAGTATAGGGGTGCCACTGACATAGTGACCACCAAGAGTGAGCCAGCCCTCACCTGGGCAGCCAGCCCCAGACATTGAGGAACCACCAATGCACCGGCGGCCGGGGGTATCTTCCACCAGCAGGGGGTAGTGGTGGGGCGGGGGGAGTTCTCTGCGATGTTGAGTTAGTCTAAGGGGATACAGAGGAACAGCTTCATGAACACAAACAAATATTCACAATATGAATTCAAATTTGCGCATTAAAATAATAAAACCTCCTAAATGAACGAAAGGCTTTAAAAAAGGCTCAGTTCCACAAATTAACGGCCACTTAAAAGAAGAAAAAAAAACTACGGCAGCACCGTGCAGCTTTGGGGGGTATGGTATAAGAAAGTAGACGTCCGCAGTCAGTAATTCCGTGTACGTCAGCGGTCATGAATTCGAGATTAGTGTTTAAAGTTCCGTGCTGATCTTGCTCTAATGCACTCAGCCTGAAGGGCTCAATGATTGGTGGACGGGTTAAGCCAGGCTGGCCTGTTTCCTCAGATGACACGTTCTGCGGTGAATATTGAACTCGGCAAAGCCTCGGCGGTCCAGGACTGGAACCGCCCACCTGCTGTGTCTTTATGTGACATCCTAGGTAACGTGTCCTTAGGTGACCGAATTTCCTCGAGTGACAGCCCGTAGCTGGAGGGACGAAATGCTTGATGTCACTCACAGATCACAGGGATCACTACACAGACCAGCTTGATGCGCTGGCTGATGTGGCATCTGTCGATTCAGCAGCGGACTCCTCGTCTGAAGCTCTGAGGAAAGTCTCGAAGAATCAGCCGAGAAACAACAGCTCTGTTCCCACCCAGCAGGGTGGGACACGCTTTTGTAATGTTTATTAAAACGTTTTAAGGGAGCGCCGAGCAACATCTGGCAATGGTACGTCAAGTCAAGGGCAGGATGGGAAGAATGGGAAGACGCTGAAAAGGGAGAACGGATGGAAAAAAGCAGATGAGGACGGCTCTCTTGTCTCGTTTTCCTCCCCTGTGGTCTCGGCCCAGTCACGTCCTCGGCTTGTGGGGCCTCTGGGGTAATTTGTATTGATTTGTTTCTTTTCCGCTCCGTGCTTCAGGAATAACTTTTCCTTCCCCTTCCCCTCCCCTGCTCTCCTCTCCAGCAGGAGCCTATGGTCTTATCTCCCCCAAGTCTCGCTCGCACACATATAAATTTAAATGTCTTAATATTGCAGAGGAACATGAAACACCACTGGGAACGTACTATCACATTTTTGCCAAGCCATTCAGTTAATGGAAGTGGAGAGGCTGTGCCAAGGCCAGCGGGATGTTGGGCACTCGCTTTAAATTGCACATTATCCACGTTATTCATTATTTAATCTCCGAACCTTACATAGAGATGGTTTGCGGTCATTCCTAGAGCCTGTGGCCTCTCTCTCGTTTTTTTTTCCAGAGAGGGATGGATTCCCATTTTGAGTTTCTTCTTTAGGATTAGGAAGTTTTCACCACTGAGTCTCAGCACCTGTTAGGATTTCTTGCTCATATTAATTTGCCTTTTAGTCTTGGTTCCTCTCAGAGTTTCTTTTTTTGGATTTTAGGAAGTATTTCCTTTTGAGACTTAGTTCCTCTTAACATTTCTTATTCATGCTCTCACGGTGTTTCTCCTTTTGAGTCTTGGTTCCTTCCAGTGCTACACATGGTATTATTGTTTCATGTTGGTCTATTCTAACGTAATTCTTCTACCTGATTGAAAAATGATTCTTAAACGTTTGTTTTATTCTATTTCAGAATGAAATTTGTCACCTTAACATTGTGTGGAGGATCTTTGCATCAACTGAAAGTTTCTTTAGGTGACCAAACATGGCTCTTTTTGGCATTACCTTGCCTTTTTTTTTTTACTGGCATTGCCCCTTTTTGATAGTTTTTTCCTAGTGGAATTCAATCTCTAATAATAATGTAACTCTCCTTCGTTTTTTGCCGATTTTGGTCAGGCCATTCTTCGGGGATCCTATGCAAGCTGCCATATCCGGAAACCCCCCGGAGACTTTTCAGAGTACATAAAGATTTAGTGTCTGATCCTTCTAACAAATTTACCTGATATCCCCACTGGTTCTGCTGTGCTGGAGAGCGGTCCCTGCTGTTCCCTCCGCAACCCCACTTGGCTCCCTTTAAGTATATTCATAGGCTCCGGACCAACCCCCCTTTGAAATGATAGCGTCTGTGGGTCGGTATACTGCTTTTCTGAGCAATTCCACCACAGCCGGCATGTTTCTGCCACGGGCGCCGGCTGGCACTTTTCTGCTCTCACTTTTGAGCGATGATTCTCCACTGCAATGCTCCATCTCACTCCACAAAACTCGCTCTCGCTGTGCTTAAAGCAGCAGAGCAGGCTGTGCCGCATGCATGGTTTACTCCTGATCTACCTCTGATGAAAGCATCGATTTCGCACCCAATCATTACTGCTGTTCATCAAAGTTCATCTACCAGACTTGGGCTGAAGCGCTGGAGCGTGCACAAACATAATTTCTGATATAAGAAAGTTGCAGCACTACGAAACACTGAAGGCATGGCTATCACCGGTGCTAAGAGAAGTGTGTTTTAATTTCAGATTGTGTACATCTCACTCCAAGATCTCTGAAACAAGCAAAGATATTCTGCCGAATTTGTCTCGACTTTTTAATCCGAACTGCATTCATGTATGGAAACTGAAGAGAAGATTTAATCCGGAATTTAATGAAAGGTTATTCTCGTACATTCTCTCTTTGTGAGAAGGTCTGTTTGTCGTTTCTATACATTAACACAAACAAGCAAAAATCAGAAATCCATACCTGTTAATTCAGAATGTAACTGATATGAAATTAAATCATATGTAACTGAGTATGTAAGGCTGTTTGCTATAGCATTAAATGGAATGAATGATTCAGAGTCTTCACTAAACTCATGATTCCAAGAAAAAACTTGCATATGCCACTGTAATAATGGGGAACATATCTACATGTATTTTAAGTGTTCTTGTTTTAATCTAAACAGCCCAACATGGCCATGAAAATTTCAGTAGAGACGGAATATTACCCATACTACACCAGCATCTTTCCTTTTTACTTGAAGACTTTGTTCTTTTTAGTTTACTTGCAAAGTAGCTAGACAGCTAAAGCCCACAATGAAGCCCCAAAGATGATGTTTTATGTTTATGTGTAATGTTTGCCATGATTTTCATAGTCAGGCTGTGTGTCGACTGTCCTTAGGACAGAGGTGGCGGTAGGTAGACATGCACATTCTCAAGTGTTTAACAAGTTAGAACCACTTGTCTATTGAGGTATATCAGAGGGTCAGCCAGTGATACTATCACATATTTTAGGAGCACTTATAACCATTAGTTATTCATCTAATGTAACCTTATTCAAACCACCAGCAACTTGAAAGACAGCAAGAATTAATAATGGAAGTAGCTAATCCTTACTCATATCATTCAGTTAAAAATGATACTGACAAGCGATGAGATTATGTTGTGTCCCTCTTAACAAAGTCAGCCCAGAACCATTCATTCATTCATCCACATTCTGAGCTTTCACCTGATGTCTTTGGACTCCTGGACGAAACACAATCCAACAGAACAGCCAGGAACCAAATTAAACCAGGATGCTGTGAGACTGCAGCGCTACTCACTGGCCCTCCATGCTGCCACTGCCTTCTTAAAGTTAACTGCTCCATTTTTAGGGACATCTTCAGGGGGTGCATGTACAGTACAGGCCAAAAGTTTGTTTTCACCTTTTCACTCAATGTGTTTCCTTTATTTTTATGACCATTTCCATTGGTAGATTCTCACTGAAGGCATCAAAACTATGAATGAACATATTTGGAGTTCTGTATTTAACAAAAAGGTGAAATAACTGAAAACATGTTTTATATTCTAGTTTCTTCACCCTTTGCTCTGATTACTGCTTTTCACACAGGTGTTTACTGCTAAACACCTCTGGGAACTCCTTCAAGATTGTTGGAAAACCATTTCAGGAGACTATCTCTGGAAGCTCATCGCGAGAATGCCAAGAGTGTGCCTTCAGTCTTCAGTGAGAATCTACCAGTGTAAATGGTCATGAAAATAAAGAAAACACATTGAATGAGAAGGTGTGTCCAAACTTTTGGCCTGTGCTGTAGCTCAGTGTCTAGGATACCTGCCTCCGGACCAGCAAACCACCACTGGGTCCCTGAGCAAGACCCTTAACCCCAAGTTGATCCTGGGAGACTGCCCCCTGTAGTTAGGGAATAGAAGTTGCCTTTGGATAAAATCATCTGCTAAAAATGCTGCAAGTTTTTGCCTGAAATCTCTGTTCTCCTCTTGTTTGGTTTTGCTCACATCCGTATTATCCATTTTATGCAAAGAAACATAAATACAGGAACTCAGCTGGCGTCCGCATCTCCATGCAAACAAAAACAATGAACCAAAAGCTTCTGAATAATAAATCTTATATACCTGCTTCTGCAAATACTGAACACAGGAAGGCTTTTAAGCAGTCATGTCCAGATCTCCGGGTTGTTCGTTTCTGGAAATATCCTCACAGTTCTGGTCAAACAGCAGACGCGAGTGGTTTTGTTAGTGAGCCAATAAGCGTTAAATGATGATCTGTGAGCACAGGCCACAGATTCACTGTGAGTGCATTTATGAGACTTATTGAATTTATGTGGGAAAAGAGATAGAAGATGATGAGGGGACTTTAGAGGGGCTGTAGGTTTTTTTTGTCAAGGCTTGACAGGATAAAACATTGATACACATTAGGCACTCCAGAAAATCAAACATGCCGGAAGGAAATACAGCAGTACCGGGTTCCAAACCCTCACAATGATTAACCAGAGGGACGTAATATGGGTGCATTGGACTGGATTTTGATCTCACCACCTCCACCACACAGCTGCCAAGAATCAGTGCATAAAAAAACATGGAGGTCGTTTACCTGCTGACTCGTCATGTACCTGCTGACTCATTCTGATTTGCATTAATGCTGTGCTATTGATTGATCTCTATCTTCAGTCTCAAACTGATCTATTAGAAGCTGTCCTACTGCCAAAAGTGATGATGATTTAAAAACATTTTTGTGAATATATCGTCTCTCCAACTAAAACAGTCTACAATTCTCCTTCAGCCTTTGTGTTAAAAATGAAGAGAATGGTGATGATGCTAGTAAGAATTTGTGATATATAATTATTAAATTACTGCCTTGAATTGCTCAGTAGCTGCTCTGAAAGGAATATGTAAGCTCAGCATTTATCTTGTTTTTAGGCTAAAACATGGGGAGAAGTGCAATTTTGCCAAAATACCAGGAGACAAGTAGTAGCTTAGCCAGTGGTTTTCTGTTAGATGGTAGCAGTGTCAGTTCTGTGGCAGGGCTCTAAAGGGATCACTCTAGAAATGCAACAAACAAGTTACAAAGGTATGATAACACATGAAATGTATTTTTCAAGCTTCCGGTGTCCATATTTAGATGAATAGCCAACAAATGTTTACATGCAATTAGCTTAACTGTAATATACTGCCAAAACCCAATAAGGATGCTAGCGGAAATTAGCAACTAACAAAAAAATTGTTAGATATTTTATCTAAAACAAAACGGATATACAATTACATGCGTAGTTATAAAATGTTCTTGTTATCAGCCAACAAATGTCAATCCAGATCAGTTTGCTTACAGAGTATTCTACTTTTATGTCATTGATACATTTTAGGAAATGGCATAGTTTTTTTAACAGCTACATTGTGTCCAAATTCTGAGTGTCCATTCTGAAAATTGTGAACATTTATTTTCTCTCAGGGATGTTTCCAGCATCACTAAAGATTGCTGGTATAAAACCCTTCCTGGAAAAGAGAAAACTTGACTCCTCCACACTTAAAAATCATAGGTCTGTTTCAAACTATCCATACAAGGTGGCTATCTTAGCTTTGCAGATGACACTGAGATCTGTCCGGCTTTCATCAAATGGCTTCACCAAACTCATTGGTGTGGTGGTGATCTAATAGGTAGGATACTAGCTCTGGACCAAGAGGTCATGGGTTCCTGAGCAAAACACTTAACCCCAATTAGCTCCAGACTGCCCCCTGTTGTTAGGGAATGGAAGTAGCTTTGGATAAAAATGTCTGAAAAATGCTATAAACATAAAACTTCCGTTTATGCCTCAATAAGGTTAATGGCTGAATGCATTACAATTTCAATTCATTAAAAACAAAACAGACAGAGAAGGGAGAAGGCAACCACATTGCAATCAGGAATCTATCTATCAATAAAAACACCATTTGCAAAAAAACAGAGGAATTGTGTTAAAAGGTTTGGAGAAGCTCATGCGTGTTTTTATATAATGCAAGGTTGAATATTGTAATGCTCCTCTCATTGCCCTCCCCAGAAATACCATCAGACTGCCACAGCTCATTCAAAATGCTGCTGCCAGTGGGAGATGTTTGCTACTTTAGTTTTGAGCTGGAGTAAATTCCTTGCATAAATCTTCCCTCAATGGTCTCAAAACTATGTGAACTCGTCTCTTAAATAGCCGTGTTAATATGCTTTCTGACATTGTAGGAATACAAAGTACAACCAATAAAATGGACTAAGTGGATCAAATGCAAAGTCCAAGGACAAATCTACTATTTGTTCACATTGTAACATGCCTGAAGCCATTTCAGAGATAACGGCACAGCACAATGTGTCAGAAAAAAACTTTAAAAGGGTCCCTAGCTGCACCCCCTCAGCAACTAGGCTTTGACCTTGTCATGTCCGGCCTCTTGATCTACCTCTGCACCAGTACAGTTGGCTTTTATTTCTTCCACTGTTATAGTTTATTCTATTTTATTTTTATGCTATTCATATAAAGCACATCGAATGACCTTTGTGTATCATAATGCGTTATATATACAAAACTTATATATACACACACATATATATATATATATAATTAAACTTTTCTCTGTACTGAAGCAGAGCCAGGGTTCTGCCTAAATAGAGAAGAGCCTTGAAAAGTTCTTGTACTGCTAGCTTGATAAATTATTAAATACATGCAGACAATTTTTTTTTTCACATCAAGGAGAAGTGCCCAGGTCCAATGAAGGTCAGGCACTGAAGTTTTCCTCCATCAGAAGGGAACACGGCTCTGCAGCTTGTAACGTTCACACGGATGGACCAAATGCAGAGGTAATAAAAAAGGGCAGTTCATTTGAATGAGGCCCATGCAGGGATAGTTATAACAAAGTGGGCAGGGGTCGAATCTGAAACTGCCATGAGCGTAATCCACAACAGCTCAAAATACAAGAGACAAAAACTGATAATCTGAGTCACCAGTCAAAAACAGGTCAAACAACAAAAATACACTTAGTATAAGCACACAGTCCATACATCAGAAATTCTTAGTAATGAAATATTTGTAATTAATGAGGTCACATGGATGGACCCTCATCTGATCCTATAATGGAATCCTTACACAGCCCATATTGCCGCTTCACATTTACCAGAATCCACAAATAAAGTATTTTGATCGCGTCTGATGCATTTGATTGCATAATGAATGTTTTTCTCTGCATCAGTGAAATGAAATGTTAAAAAGTGAGAAGCTTCAAAAGATGCAAAGACAGATTCCTCCTCAGTGGGGACGTGGATGAACTGAGAGAATCTTCAGCTTGAAACTAAATTAGTCGTATCCTGTCTGTCTCTTTACAGTTTTATTGCTGTCAGGATCGTTTTTGTTTTACACCCGACAGAGCTTGGATCTGCTGCATTGCTTCTTTTCCCCAAACCTTTTTTTTTAAGGTCCTTTCTTTTCCTTCAAGAACCCGGTTTTCTTTACCCCCCCCCCCCCCCCCCGCCCTGCAGCACCAAAGCAGTAAATTGAAACTGGACAATTCTTCCTAGATTA
>JBBMFX010041821.1:0-11551 GCA_037832545.1 Rhabdalestes septentrionalis
AAATATGCACTAACCGGTCTAAAGTTTTAGGGCACCCCAAATTCTCAATGTTTTTGTACTGAAATTCAAGCGGTTCAGTGTCTCATTGTTCATTCTGCAGAAAGTTCTTCCCTGATATGTTGCAGAATTTCCTGTTAGTTTGCGGCTCTTTTAGGAGCTCTGCTTTCATTCTTCTGTCCAGTTCATCGTAAAGCAGTTGGATGGGGTTTAAGTCTGGAGACTTCTGGACACTCCATGTTCTCCAGCTCACCATCTTGTTTTGCTTTCTACAATTGTTCTGGCAGAACTTGGTCTTATGTTTTGGGACACTATCTTGCTGTAGGATGAACACAACCAGAGGTCCTGCATGGAGCTCCAGAATTATTTCCCTATTCTGGGTGTCCTCATCATTTTTAACCTCTCTCAGTTCAGCTCTGTCCTTTGCACCATTTCATGCTATTCCCTGAAATGTTTGAATAAAAAAAAAAAAGCTTGAAACACTGGGGTGTCCTAAAACATTTGACCAGTAGTGTAAATGTAATAATACGTCTCATGTTTTCTATATCTAAATGTAACACGTCCCCTATTTTATACGTGTATGTCTAAGTAATAATATATCCCATTTGTATTCTACGGCTACAGAAAGTACAGCGAGAGTAGGAGCCCTGCTCTGGGGGCCGGCAGGCCTGGGGGTGTTTACCATTGGGGCAGGAGCCCTGAGGACTGTGAGGAAGTGTTCGAACCCTTCAGTGTGCCAGTGCTCTGTGTGGCCTGCGCCAGCTTAACTGCAGCCGCTAACTTCCTGTGCACAACGACCCAATAACAGCAATGGGTTAGGGGCAAAATCATTATCATCACCAGTATCATCATCCTCATGCTCTTCATCACATGGGAAGCAGCCGGGCGGTTAAAGAAGCGAAGAGCTGGCAGGCCTGGGAGGTTAGGGTTGATCGCACTGGTCATTGCTACGCTAGTGCATTGTTAGCTTGAAGCGCTTAGCAGATGTGAGTGCAAGGGATCAAAGCGGCTTGCAGTGCTAGCCATGTCCTGCTGGCGTGTGTGAGAATGTGTGTGTGTGTAAGTGTGTGTGTGCGCCAGCAAATGAATTTCAATTATAAAATGAGGGTCCTGCGGTGGGCCGTGTGTTTGTTTTGGAAGAGAGAGGGATGGAATGGAGGCAGGAAAGAGCCGTCAGTCAACAAATGAGATGGAAATGAGGAAAGCAAAGCCATGCAAGACACACACACACACATACGTACACATATAGCACAACCATTTCACATTAACATCAAACAGCTAACATTAACATAAAAACAGTGTCCTGTAGTGTAACACTCAGTGCTGAAACAATGTACCCAAAATGAGCCGAACAGAAACACACTGTTTTAATAAAGAGCGACACACTCGTCTGTTTCCTCCTTACACACGGCGAGCGCAGAAGTCATGGATGTATTGCATTTATTGCATCACATTTGCTAACACTTCAAAGAAAAAATGTGACAAATCAATAAGCTACCAGCCAGAGAGAGAGAGAGAGAGAGAGAGAGAGAGAGAGAGAGAGAGACATTAATTCATCAATAGAAGTAAACAAAACTCCATGAATATCTACATCTATACTTTACATAAATAATGTATTATATGTTTATTATATGAGTGTGTCTTTATGTTTAATTTGTTACAATTTAAATGGATGTTCATATAAAAACAGTATTCTGTATTACATCTATTCATACATACATAGATACATACATATATACATATACATATACTGTATATACATATATATATATATATATATATATATATTAATGTATGTATGCTGAAATCCTGCTGCCTATGGCTGAGTAACAGCTACAGACCGATCAATGAGTAAATTTTTTTTGGGTTGGTGCCTAAAGATTGATTAATGCATCATTCGATCACAGTGACGCGACCATGTGCGCTTTTCACCTCCGTTCCCCTCTGATCTGAAAACAGGCAGGGGGGCGCCTCATGCAGCCAGATCAGAGAGGTGAAGGAAAAAAAAGGTGAGAGAATGAGTGAGGTTGCTTCCTTTGAAATGGACCATGCTACTGGAATACAAAATCCTCCTCTGGGTGAACCCATAGCATTAAACTTTAAATGTATCTGTTTCTTCAAAATGTATATACCTGGTAGAACACCACCATATGACAATCACAATATCCAGTAAATATCACAGAAAATTGCATTTTGTCTATGTTGTGCAAGTCATGTGCATGTGTGTATGGGTTCGTGTTTTTGTGTGTGTGTGTGTGTGTGTGAGTGTGTGTGTGTTTGTGAATGTGTGTGTGTTGGTGGGTTAATAATAAACCTTTCATCACCTTCCTTTTCCAGCTCCAAGCTCCAGACAGCAGGAGTCTTTTTTCCAGCTCCATCTTTCACTCAGTCTAGCAGGAATCCCTTTAATTCTCACATTTTCTCTCTCACCGCCCCACCCATCCTCCTCTCTCACTCTCTCGGACATACTCACAAAGATAATCTGAGACCGCCAGGGCTGCACAATATACAATTTCTTATCATTATCGCAATATTGACCAGGTAATAACGGTCTGTGTGTGATTCTGTAGTAAGTGTTCTTTCCCTCTAATGAATAAATCCCACAGGATCCAGAATACAACACTTTTACACTTCCCATCCAGGTGTAGTACTGTGCAGAAGTCTTAAACTGACATTCATTATTTCACATTTTTTCTTCCAATTTTTAGGCACTTTCTTTCACAGCAAACTATTTGTAACCATTTCATTCATTTAATCTACTCAACATGGCAAAGGTATGACAGTTTGACATAAATTAGTGTTTTTTGCACCAACAAGGTGATTCAAGACTTTAGCACAGTACTGTTGATCAGAATAATCACAGTGATATTTGTTCTATATGGTGCAGCCCTGTAGTCTCCTGGAGCAAATGCAGGAGCTCAGTGACGTCTGACTTACCAACCGCTGTCCTGAAGACCCTGCTGGACTAGAACTGATCAAACAAACACACACCTCATGGGTCCGAGATCCTGCACAGGGTCTTACCTGGCAATGTGACGCTTCCCCAGAAACCTGAAGTGCTGGAGACACAGTCTGCAAAGAGGAGACAGAGAGTTCAGGAGGTATTTTTTAGAAGTTTGGTCCAAGAACCGAAAGAAACTAGAACAAGACACACAGTGAGGGAAATATTGTGTAGTTTATCAGCAATTTACCAGTGACACTACTTCTAAAAAAGGGGTTCTAACCACACTACTGAATACACACTATTAAACACACTAACACTCTACTGAATACACACTTTTAAACATGCACTAACACACACTACTGAATACACACTATTAAACACACTAATACTCTACTGAATACACACTATTAAACATGCACTAACACACACTACTGAATACACACTATTAAACATACTAACACTCTACTGAATACACACTATTAAACATGCACTAACACACACTACTTAATACACACTATTAAAAATAAACTTACACATACTACTGAATACACACTATTAAACACACTAACACACACTACTGAATACACACTATCAAACCTACACTAACACACACTACTGAAAACACACTATTAAACATACACCAATACACACTACTAAATACACACTATTAAAAATAAACTAACACATACTACTGAATACACACCATTAAACATACACTAACACACTACTGAATACACACTTAAACAAACACTAACACACACTACTGAAAACACACTATTAAACATACACCAATACACACTACTAAATACACACTATTAAAAATAAACTAACACATACTACTGAATACACACTATTTAACACACTACTGAATACACACTATTAAACATACACCAACACACACTACTGAATACACACTATTAAACTTACTAACACACACTACTGAATACACACTATTAAACATTCACTAACACACACTACTGAATACACACTATTAAACATTCACTAACACATACTACTGAATACACACTATTAAACACACTACTGAATACACACTATTAATCATACACAAACACATACTACTGAATACACACTATTAAACTTACTAACACACACTACTGAATACACACTATTAAACATTCACTAACACACTACTGAATACACATTATTAACACACATAAATGAATCCACACTATTAACATACACTAACACACACTACTGAATACACACTATTAAACATTCACTAACACACACTACTGAATACACACTATTAAACACACTAACACACACTACTGAATACACACTATTAAACATATACTTCCACACACAACTGAATACACACTATTAAACATACACTTCCACACACTACTGAATACACACTATTAAACATACACTAACACTCTAATGAATACACACTATTATAAATAAACTAACACATACTACTGAATACACACTATTAAACACACTAACACACACTACTGAATACACACTATTAAACATTCACTTACACACACTACTGAATACACACTATTAAACATGCACTAACACACACTACTAAATACACACTACTAAAAATAAACTAACACATACTGCTGAATACACACTATTAAACACACTACTGAATACACACTATTAAACATACACTTACACACTACTCAATACATACTATTAAAAATTAACTAACACATACTACTGAAAAACACTATTAAACATACACTACCACACACTACTGAATACACACTATTAAACATGCACTAACACACACTACTAAATACACACTATTAAAAATAAACTAACACATACTACTGAATACACACTATTAAACATACTAACACACACTACTGAATACACACTATTAAACATTCACTAACACACACTACTGAAAAACACTATTAAACATACACTACCACACACTACTGAACACACACTATTAAAAATAAACTAACACATACTACTGAATACACACTATTAAACACACTACTGAATACACACTATTAAACATACACTAACACACACTACTCAATACATACTATTAAAAATTAACTAACACATACTACTGAATACACACTATTAAACACACTACTGAATACACACTATTAAACATAAACTAACACACTACTGAATACACACTATTAAACATACACTAACACTCTACTGAATTCACACTATTAAAAATAAACTAACTCATAATACTGAATACACACTATTAAACACACTAACACACACTACTGAATACACACTATTAAACATTCACTAACAAACTACTGAATACACATTATTAAACACGTTAACCCACACAAATGAATACACACTATTAAAAATACACTAACACACACTACTGATCACATATTATTAAACCTACACTAACACATTATTAAACATACACTAACACACACTACTGAATACACACTTTTAAACATGTCAACACACACTAATGAATACACACTATTAAAAATACACTAACACACATTACTGGTCACTCACTATTAAACCTACACTAACACATTATTAAACATAACACAACACACACTAATGAATACACACCATTAAACATGTTAACACAGACTAATGAATACACACTATTAAAATACACTAACACACACTCCTGAATACACATTGCTGATCACACATTACTAAACATAGTAATAAACACATACTACTAATACACACTATGGAACACACTGCTGAATACACACTATTGAACATGCAATAATAAACATAATACTGAATACACACTACTGAACACATCAATAAACATACTACTGAACACACACCACAGAATACACACCATGGAAAATGCTACAGAACACACACTACTGAACCCATACTACTGACCACAAAATACTAGTACTAAAAGCACACTATGGAACACACTACTGAATAAACACTATTGAACATGCCCTAATAAGCATATTACTGAACACACACTACTGAACACACTAACAAACATACCACTGGGCACACCACTGAATACACACCACAGAATCCACACTATGGAACACAGCACTGACCACACCACTGAACACACACTACTAAACAAACATTACAAAAAACAGACACTACTGAACACAGGCCTGGTTGTGTCTCAGTTGTGACTCTTTTCTGGGGTTTATTTGGTTAGGTGTTCCTGCAGTAAGTGATGAAACAATTTTATCTACATTAACTACATTGTGTTTCAATACATTTTAACCTATTTAATATAAGAAACCGAACCAAACTATCACCAGAGAACCAAAGGTAAGTGCAATGTTACATGCCTGCCATCTATCAGCCATTTTACTCACTCTAGGATATTGAAGAAGTCTGATATCTCCTGGTGAATTGCTCGGTGCCAGTATGCCACCATGACATCTGAAAGACAAAATATCAATGACACTCACCCCTACAACACAGCAAAGACAGTAAAGATACACCAGTATATCAGTCAGCCACTCGGTTCCTACTGTGGTGAACTGCAGGGGAGGGAATTGCCTTAGAGGTCCCATACTATCGCAATATTTGTTTCACAATACATTATTACTGATAATTCCCCTCTGATGTCCTTTAAAAAATTCAAATTTCTGCACTTTAGAGAGAATCCTGAGCAGAAGCGTCACCACCTGGATGTGGAACCACACCAGGCAGGACCACATGGTGCTTATGAAGATGGTTCAATCATCGGAGAGAACCAAAAAGACCACCCACTCCAGTCTGCACGACATTTACATCAACCTCAGCCCCACGATGCACTGTTGCACTATTGGACTACTACTTACTTTAATTGGTTATGTTGGTTAATGTTATGTTCCTTAATTTAATGGACAGGTACATAAGCATTTAATTCCAAATTACACTTGTATATCTCTGAACATGACAAATAAACTTTAACTTGAATAGAAGAATGAGGTCTGGTGCCAAATTATGGACGCAATGTTAATTAAATAGATGTACTTACCAAAATAAAAGTCTATTGAGCTCATTTTTAACATGACAAATTATTAAATAAATCAATATCTTGACTTGAACTTGGTAAAAATGACTTGTAATCATCTCTGCTTGGAGCCACCATAACATAATAATATAATGGCAAAAAATATTGCAGTAATACACTATCTGTATTTTTCCCTCCATCTCTAGTGAACTATATTTTCTATAGGAAAGATGGAAAAAATGTATATGGTTTGTATGGTGTGTTTATGAATTTGTGTGTTTTTGTGTGTGAGTGTGTGTTTAGTCTCTCACCCTCTGAGATGGTCTTCATGATGTGCAGGAAACACATAAGCAGGCTGCGCGTCTCTGCCTGGTCCAGCTTATCAAAGCGTGAGCCGAAACCAATCAGGGACTGTGGCCGGGCAAACTGCACACATACTGCTGTTAATACCCCAAACCCCTCAAGAACTCAAGAGTAACAATAGGATATAAAAGGCCTGGAATTGTGAGGAACTGTGTAATGAAGCTATGAAGAACCATATTAAACCCTACAAAGCATAAAAATCACATCTCCAAATATAATCTTCATTCATTACATATTTACATTTCATGGATTCATGGACTTTAACGAGAAATTGAAAGTAACAGACATACAGTACTCTGCAAAAGTCTTGAGCCGAACCTCATTTCTTTACATTTTGCTTCCAAAGATCCAAACATTTCTATTTTAACGTGGTCTTGAGGAACAGTTCTCCAGGCTTCCTGAAGGACTTTCAGAAACTCTCATTTCCAGTCCAGTCCCTGAACCGGACTAGTTTCAGAGGAGAGTTTTTGTCTGTTAAGACACACAGTGATGTATGAATCATTCAAGCAGAACAAAGAACATCTAACTGAAGGCCTGAACCAGTGAAGAACCAGGAGCAGATGGTTCCAAATGATCAGGCGGTGATCAGTATACTGGTGGCGCTGAAAGCTCCTTGTATCTTAGGTATTTTGCAGCCTGATGGTAACATATGTTCCCATTTCCTTAATTGAATCTATTGAGTTTGTCAAAGGGAAGATGGTTTGTCTGGCAGAACATTGTCGCACTGGCATGGTGAGGGGTGGCTCAGGACATTTGCAGAGTACTGTAATCACCGTGTCTGACCTTCTCACAGCCGTCCATCTTCTCGCTGTTGCGGTCGCTGTTGCTGCGGTTTGACTCCACACTGATCAGCGAGCCTCGTGAATCTGCGTTATTAGCTGTGGATAAGGCGAGGGAGGAAAACGCTAAAAGAAAGGAGATGAGGGAGATGTAACAGGGGGTGAGGACAAACGCACACACACAATGACTGCAAGGACACCACATGATAAACGTCTAAGTTTATATGAGATGTTCAGACAAGACAAGATGCTACACGCACACACACACACACGTGCGCACACACACACACACACATATACACACATACACACCTGTAATAGAATTGAGCACTTCCTTAGAGAAAGAAGCATCCACTGAGTTGCCGTGCGAGATGGTGTGGGCAATCTGACCTGCCAGACCTCCTCCTACGCTCAGGTCATCTCTGGAACCCTGAACAGAAGTCAAAAACTCTTACGGTTCCTGTCTTAAGGTCTTGGTAGCTGTGAGTATGCCTTTGTTTTTGTGTGTGAATTTGTGTGTTAGATATCAGACTAACTTTTCCAGTTTTCTAAACGTCCCCAAAAATGAGCACATTCACATAAACTTAATTGGGCCAGATGACTGGTTCATGGGTTTGTCTTGGTTAATCATGCGCATTTTGGACCTTAATATTCAAATATGCGGTCTAACATATTTCCATTAATTACACATTTTCATATTTATGAATCATTATATGTCTTCTCTCTTCTCTTCAACATGCTGGGGCCTATAGCTTGGGGAGTTGGCCCTGTAACCCGAAGGTCTTGGGTTTGAATCACAGGACTGCTCATGGCACCAGGTATGCTTCAGCAAAATACCATCCCCACACACTGCTCCCTGTGTGCTGTGTTACTGGCTGCCTCTGCCTCACTTGGTGAATCGGTTCACACTGTGTGCTGTGGCATGTTCACGTACGACAGAATGGTCACTTTACAATTTAAAGGCCCGTGTAGAGCTTGCATATCATGGTTCCAGAGTTTCCCCATACACTGATATTTCTGGTGGTTTTTGCAGCGTGTGTGTGTGTGTGTGTGTGTGTGTGTGTTTACCTGGTCACTGGAGGTCAGGTAGATGGGGAAAAGGTCTCTGAGGAAGAATCTTGGCATGTTGTCGAGGATGAGGCCGTACAGAGGCAGATACAGGGAGGCTATCCTGGCCTGTTTGTCCTGCACACACACACACACACACACACACACACACACACACACAGTGTAGTTAGAGAGCTGACCTAGTGGAAATGGAAACACTTCTTTTGTCAGTGAACAGCCAGAGACACAAATCCAGGACAAGAGTTTAGAGCATCACTGGGCTACTAGTAACTTTTTATTATTCTGAGAGTGTCTTTTTCCCCATTTATGTATTCAGTGATGTCTTTGTGCAAAAGGTTGAAACTTTACTTTTTATTGTATTTATCATTAGTTGTTTTCAGAGACACATTTTATGTTGCATTTATTTCTATATAACAACTCTTTAAATGGAGCAAAATCCTATTTAGCTTGTATGAAAGCTTCCATACGTATGGTAATTGATGATTTGTAATTATACAAACTGCATAAATGCTAAATTTATTGAAGAAAAAAAAGCTGTAGGGTTTGCAACAAATCTTGGACTTTTTGAGAAACGGCAGTAAAGCCGTTCGCTTGGCGTCCAAAGAGCACATCATTTAAATGAAGTGATTGAGTGAATTTTGCTTTAATTCATTTATTTCTAAGTATGATTTATGACCTTTCTGGCTGTTTCTCAATCCTCCTGCAGCACTTTTAATAAAAAGAAAGCCTTTCTGTTTTTTGTTACTATAGCCTTTCATGTAATAGAAATCCAAAAATCTGAGAAAAATGAAAAAGATTTCAAAGGGCGCCACTCGTTCACTGCTGTGCACTGTTAACTTTGGCTCAGCTTTTCCAGGGCAATCTAACAGTCTCGCTCCAACTCAGCCCCCATTTCTCTCTCTCTCTCTCTGACACACACACACACACACACTTGGAACATGACACATATCCTAGTCTCTACACATACATGGGGGAGGCACCAGGCTTTAATAGTTTCCTGCTGTTCTCCTCTCTGCCATCACACACACACACACACACACACACACACACACACACACACACACATATACACATACACACGGCTCCTTAAAGTGGTTTCCTGTACAATAGCTGCATGGCTGGTCTAGAGCAGAGAGCGAAGGAAAGGGCTCCTCATTTTCATTATTGTTAAAATTATTTTGGAATATTTAGAAATGTATTGTTTATGTCAAAATGTTTAATCCAATAAATGGTGGTTGAAATGCCATCTGTAACATTTTATACTAATTTGTCATTTAAATTTAGGCAAGGCCAATTTCACAAAACAGCCTGGTCCAATACCAGGCCGCCCACTGCGACCAGGCTGGAGGTCTACATCCCAGGTTGGAAGGTGGAGGTCTGCTCCCCAGGCTGGGAGGGGGAGGACCTGTCTCTAGATTTGGGGGTGTCCGTTGTCTAGATTGGGAGGGGGAGGTCCACTTCCCAGGTCAGGTTGGGGGAGGTCCGGTCTCTAGATTGGGAGGGGGAGGTCCGGTCTCTAGATTGGGAGGGGGAGGTCCACTCCCAAGGTCAGGAGGTGGAGGTCCAGTCTCTAGATTGGGAGGGGGAGGTCCACTCCCTAGCAGAGAACTCAACAAGATTGGAGAAGTAATTTCTCTCTGAATTTACAGTGACTGGCCAGAAGCTCGCCTTCTGGATTTTGCAGAGTTTGAATCCTACCTTAACGGCATATCGGGAGTCCAGAGAGTGTTTGGCCATCAGATTCTTCAGACTGGCCAGGGCCAGGTGTCTGATATCTTGCTCATCTTGCAGCGCCAGCCCGAGCTCCCGCAGCAGCAGACCGGTCAGGAAATGCTTCCGGCAGAACTCGCCGGTCAGGCTGTACTCCGGCATGTCCACTGGGGGTGACAGTGAGCAGGTTTAGCTAAAGACCATTCATAGCTTTAAACAAATGTTTAAGAGCTAATACAGTGTGTAGCTGCATGAAAACCACACAAGAATGTATGTGCATGCACACGCACACACACCCACACCCACACCCACATCATATATGATTCGTTAACTAAATATAGTTTTATCCTAGTACTTAATTACTGACAAATCTGACTGGCTTTACACATGTTATATTATAGTATAGCAATACAGTACTGTGCAAAACTTGAGCCCCTCCCCCTGTGTCTGATTGGCAACGGCTTCATTTTTTTAGCATCAACAATCCCAAACGCATGGTCAATGCAGATAGTGCACTGCAAAAAAAAAAAAAAGATGTAACACAATTGGTCACAACGGGGTAATGAAGCGGGGTTGGATCATCTGCACTGATATCACTGAATCTATCAACTGTCTAATTTTCCACCAAAACACAGAGAAATGAGGGGGACTCAAAACTGCACAGTATTGTATATTATATTCAATGTGTAAATACATAAAGCTTGAGGTTAAATGATAGTTACCCTTAGAATTTTGTGCTTCCGGCAAGCCCTTATCTAACACAAACAGAAACGAAGGAGAATA
>JBBMFX010041842.1:0-11550 GCA_037832545.1 Rhabdalestes septentrionalis
TCTCTCTCTCTCTCTCTCTCTCTTTCTCTCTCTCTCTCTCTCTCTCTCTCTCTCTCTCTCTCTCTCTCTCCCTCTCTGTCTCTCTCTCTGAGTTTGCTCAGCCTGTGTGATGCAACAGCAGACAGAATTGCGCTGTTAGGGTAGGTGTGGGGAGACACAGATAAAAGAAGAAACCGAAGTTCAAGACAAGGTCCATTTACCGATAACAAAAGTCTGGACGTGAGTCTGGCATGTTTAGGATGATGCATTTTTAAAATCTTCGCAAACTGTGGAGAAAGAAACAGGAACCAAACTCCTATTTGCTTACACTGAATTTTTCTTTTTGAAAGGGGCATTTTGTCTCACAACTGGGACAAGGTGTTCCCCTAGCTGGGATAAAATGCCCTCCTGGAGAACCTGTTTCACAGAATGGATGAATAACATGTCAAATCATTTTTAGTCTTTCAATAAAAAGTTTTTCAGTTATGTGTCAACTGAGAAATCAGTCAGCTTCCTAACATCCATCCATTTCTAATTAATATAATGAATATAATGAGATTATAATTATGGATTCACCTTTCCTGATGCATCTTTTTGCGTTTCTCCTACATACAGATTTCTCATGTTTCATTTTAAACTCATTAAAGAAAAGTGTAAAGGTAAACACTAATCTGTACTGTACTGTTTACACTGAACTTCCGCAGTTGTAGAGTGTAAATACCCCTGAATAGACTGTACAGCAGTGGTGGCTGCTAATCTTTCAAACAGGGGAAGCTCATTTTAGGCGTACATCATGACATTCGTTACATTATTTGTCCATAAATTCTGGTTTCTGTTTCTTTTTCAGAATATGATTTGTGACCCTGTCGAACTTCATCCACCTGAGAGCAGTCTTAAAGGGAGTCTTTACACTTCCAGTTAGCCAGTTCCCCCTAGGAGAGCTGAACAGAGCGGCCATTTTTCCCTTATTTTTGCACCAAATCAGTCTTTGGCTTTGGTCTGCCCTGTTGTTTACTTTTGAGTCTCTCATCGTAAGGAAGATTATTAAATGGTTTTGCCAAAATAACTAATACAATAACAATAATGTCAACAATATTATGCAAAGCTTGCTAGCTCACTGGTTTCCCGTTTCCCGCTCCTTCAAGAACGCTGTAATTATGATTTATTTAAAGAATAATGTGTACAAATGGAAATGGTTTGTATCACCTGTAAAATACACACTATGCGCAGCACGTTGCCTCACGATTTCTCTCGCAGATCCACTGGGACTGAGTGTGACTCTCCAAACTAAAACATGCTGTCAATCAAAAAGGGTTTCCGCCCTTTAGACAGCTCCTCCAATCATCATGCAGCAGCCCAGCGTCCTGCCCCGCCCACTGCTCCATTCACTCACAGAGAAGCTGAACTTCCCTGGAAGTGACCATTGTGGTGTATTTATCAAAACACTGTCAAGCTTTTCGGCAGTGAGAAACGCCCCTCATGCCCCTAGTTCATGTTTATATAGAAATGTAGCTGAATTTATGCTAATATTTGTTACAAAATCAGTATAAATTATCATAATAATCTAGTAAAAAAATGCATGAAAAACAATATATTGCCACGAAAAGGATGTGAGGTCGGGGCCTCCTCCGCCACGCCCCCTACATTATTGAGTTGTTTTTTTTTTACTGATTTTGTAACATAAATATTAACATAAATTCAGCTACATGGTGAAGATATCAGCCATTTCTGCATTAGAGTGGGAGTTTCAGCAAAAAACACATTCCTCAGAATAAATAAGGGTTGGACTGATACCACAAATGCTATCCGCGTACAAGTGGGGGTTTACTCTATATATGTATATATGTGCTGTTTTTTGTGACATCGCAATGAATTCCAGTGGGCTTATATTCCATATATGGACTGTATAGGAAGGAGAGTGAATGGTTTAACACTATTATTAAATTAAAGCAACCACATCAGTGCATGAAAATGCGCTGAAAAGTGTTAGTTTCCAGAATTTGGGTACTTTTAATGAAATGGACAGTTTGAAAAGGAAAGTCATGAAAACAGCATCCAGAAATGTTTCCTCAATGAGGAAAATAAATAAATTATTAGAAACATGTGGCAGAAATATGAATTTTCCATCGTGCTTTAAAGGACCGCTGGAACGCTGAGCACGCCATTCCCGGGGGGACGACCGGTTCATGGCCTAAATTTCTAAAGAGTGTGGAGATCTCAAAAGCAGAGGAGAGGTGAACCTCACCATACCCCGTTTTGCATATCAGTGGTCTCTAGTATCACTCACGCGACCGCGGCATGCCTCGGCCCACACTGCCTGCACACACAAACATCGTGATCCCTCAGGCTTTCCAGTAGCACACAGTCACATGACCAGCAGCAGCGGCTTGGGTTCCAGCTGGACTTCCACACATGGAGACGAGTCCTGTTCCAAAATAGAGCCCCTCCCCTCAGTTTACTACAATATTGGCATAGTGGGGGCGAGCAATAAAGCGCTTTGCATTTTGAGTAATATTATCGTTCGAGATTCAGCCAGGTTAGAAGGTCCTGGACTGCAGGAGGGAGTGTTTTGAGGTCTATTTCACTGTGATTACAGCTGCACTGTGTTAGCAGTGTTAGCAGGGACTTGTTTGGGGTAAAATCCGAAGGTGATCTTTACTCGAAAGTAATTCACCAGCAGGTGACCAGGAGCCGCAGATACTGCAGTGAAGGCACATGCTGTGGCTACAGACATGCCATCCATTAGACCTGCTCTCCAGTTCTGACTGATGCTTTTCTGATTTATTTGTTAAAAAGAGAAAAGGAAGTAATAGAAAATACCACCAAACTGCTCATTGTTGCTAAAGCTGCAAGGCTAACATTGCTACAAATACTATAGGAAAATAGCCCCCCCCCGCCCCCCCAAAGAAGTTCTTTTATTCTATTCCAAGGTAATGCAGACTTGTGCATGTGGTTTACAACACAGTATGACTTACTGTAAACTGTGGAAATGACCAAGACAAAAATAAAATAGGCAGCCATTGTTTGGTTGAACTCTCCTTCGGGACATATAGGCATAGAGATGTCGTTTTTTAGTGTAACATTTTTTAACATTTGAATAGACATTTGAAGTGTGAAAAAATGCATCATAAAATGTAGTTTGTGCAAAACTTTTGGTACAGTTTCTCCACATAACCACATGAAATGATGAACTTTTTTTAAATAGAAAAAACACCATGTTTATGTGGTTACTCCACAGAGAATGTATTTTTATTTTAGCTCATAAAATCAACAAAATATTTTTTATAGTTCAAGGTAAGTCAGCCATGTACATTACCAGTCAGAAGCTTTTGCACACCTCTGGCTTTTCCCACGTATCCATTTATTTCATAAACTGCAGAGTGTTATGCTTGTTAAACACTGGAAGTTTTTGAGTGATGAAAATCTTCATTGATTCATCCATTCACCGATTAATCCATACTAGGGCTGCGGGTACCCGGCGCCTATCCTGGGAATGAATATATGTTAAAAAGATTCAATATAAGATGAAAGAATCTGTAACAGTGCAGGTCCGACTCATATTAACTGGTTGTGTGGTGATGCACATATCTAACAGATGTCTAACAGTCGTCTGGTGATCCACATTAGGATTATATTACATGGGTAATATCGTGAGTAATAAAATAAGAGTTGATGAATAAGATATGACATTTTCTGGATAGACAGGATATTCATATGGTGAATATAGTGTAGACGTATTTGTAAGCAAACAATATTGAGTGTTTTTTAGGAAATATTAAGTGAGTGAAATGCAAAAGTAGAAAATCTCATCCTGCTTTACATGCTTAAATGTTTGGAAATAGATTTGAAGGACATATTTCAATAATGATGCCCATAACGCTACTCCTTGTAAAGCTAAGAGAGAATGTCTAGAGTGTGTAAAGCTGCCTCAGGCAAACAAGGAACAACTAGAATCTAGAATAGAAGGTCCTTGGACGATCTTTTTCGGTGGAACGTTTTTGGCCAGTCCAGAATTCCATATCTGCTGTTCCATGACTTCATGTCTTCACCATGCAGATATCAGAATCAGAACTCTTCACAGATTCTAGAGGACATAGCTTGGATAACGACTGCACAGAAACAGAGATACAAAGACAAGAACAGCATAAAGTATAAAATATAAAAAAGGCGAATAAAAAAACACTGAGTCACTCTAAAAAAATTACTCCAAAATAAACTATCCTATATACACAACGCTGGGGATATTCAGAGATTCAGAAATACACACGACAGACAACTAATTTACTAGTTAACACAAATGGTGGCTTGTGGCGAGCAGTAAAAATGAGATAAGGTGTGTTTTGACTGCTCCTCTGTATTTACTCACAACGTTTTTGCACACACCAGCATGGAGCCACACGTTCCATATGGAAGCATGTGAACACCAGCTGACCTGTCAAACCATGTGAATGATGCAACTAATCTATACACAACCTTTGTGCTACGAATATGGCAACATTAAAGTAAGGATTTTAGAACTTTTTATTGGTAAATATCGTCCTTTTTTAAATCAATATGGTGTACTACAACTGAATAAATGTAATGTTAAAATATATGTGAATCAAAATCAGATTAAAATAGATAGATATATAGATGGATGGATGGATGGATGGATGAATGGATGGATGGATAGATAGCTAGATAGATGCTTTTATTGTCACTGTATTTTTAATACAATGAAATGACAATAGCTCACTACCATTGTATTAATCAACATGCTACATGTATACACAAAATCAGATTCATTTACCAGCAGCCAAGGCAGGTAAGATGTAGATGAATTGGCATTAGATGCAGTATAAGTAGCATAAATATGAGGGACTAAAGTGCAGTCGTGCCAGATTACAACACTACATAACACTGCAGTAAAACAATACATTAAAATACTATGCTTTACAGTGGGGGAAAATGTCTTGATGACTTACAAAGAAATGAACAGTCTCTAATGTATGAGGAAGTTTCGTTTTTATAGAAAAACATGTTACATAAAAGTTGTTAATTGATTTGTATGTCATTGAGTGAAATAGGGATCCCCTACAACACAGCCAGATTTCTGTTGCCCACAGATTACAATCAATCTATCAATTACAGACACTCCTGATCTGGACTCATTATGTGTGTAAAGCACACCTGTCCATTCCAGCCTCTCCACCACCATCAGTAAGACCAGAGAGCTGTGAAAGGACGTCAGGGACGAGACTGTAGACCTGCATGAAGCTGGAATGGGTTACAAGACCATCAGCAAGAAGCTTGGAGAGAAGGTGACAGCGATTACTCGGGAATGGGAGAAATATCAATGATCGTCAACAGCCCTCAGTGTGGAGCTCCATGCAGTATCTCGCCTCCTGGGGTGAGGAGGATCAGAAGAAAGGTGAGGGATCAGTGCAGAACTCCACAGGAGGAGCTTGTTAAGGATCTGATGGCAGCGAATGTACAAATTCCTCAGGAGATCAAATAATTATTTCCCCCAGTGAACATGTGTTATATATACAAAATACATATAATATATACGAATGAATCAACATGTACAAAGGATCTGCAAATTGTAATAGAATACAGTGGAGAGTCCGTGTCAAGGGGGAGTCAGGAGGGCTTATTGATGAGTTAATTCTCTCAATGATCATGTGACCTCAATGAACATGTGACTATTTTTGGTAAATATCCATTACTTTACTCACTGCACAATACACAATAATCACTTTTATAAATGCATTATAAAATACATAGCAAAACTTTTTTACCAAAGCATTAAATAGATCTAAAATACATTAAAACCTTTTAGAAATACATGGATTCCTAGGAGTTTGTGTTTTGTTGCAGTGGATAAAATGCCAGGGACTATATTTTTGTCTGGTACATTTATTTTTGCCATGTTGCTATTATACCCATGTTTGGTTATCACTGTGATGAAAAAATGGAACCCAACACCTGTGGATTTGCTATACCAAGGGAACACGCTGTGTTCTGTAGGTTTTGGCTTTAGCATTATTTAGTGTCAGCACAGTCATAGATATAGTGCCCATGGCTTGTTGACAGTATGAAGTAAATTTATTAGCAGACTCATAGAACAGTGTGTGTTGAATGTCTCAGAGGTGTTGGAAGCATATTTAGTCGGGTACACGCTGGTGGGGGGATCTGGAATGGGGTGGGCGTCTTCTCACCCATGTTTTCCTTAAAATAATGTTTCTGGTGCCCATGGGCAGAATTCAACATTCAAATTTCATTATTAGATCATATTAATGGGCAGGGTATAAGCTATAGACTATTATAGACGATGATAAAACACCCACAGTTAGGGGCGTAAAAATGAGGCCGGACATGTGAATAGGATAGAGCTGTGTTTGAGATTCAAGAGGCTAAAACAGAGGCCCTCTGTGTTAGATGATGAAATACATGATGAAAGGGAAATGTGTGAATGTGCACAAACACCCACACACACACACACAAGCACACACACACACACACACACACACAATGTAGAACTCCAATGTAAAGACTCCAGTGTGAATGGGTTTAATAAGCGGAAACATCAAAGCAGGCCTAATTAGTATCATGTACAGTATATTTTGTACTCATGCTGGGTTGCTCAGCACCCAAACATAAACAACCAGCACGTGGACGAGGGGACGTGGCGGACGAGACCCGGACACCGCAGCTTTTTTTTGGCTCCGTATGCATTTTCATATGTTAAAGTGCTAAATTATTAAGAAAAATATAATTGATCAAATTTGCTACATAAATATTAACATGTATACAGCCACATTTCCATGTAATAACAACTAAAAATGTTTTGGTACTGTGAAGAGAAACCAAAGAAAGTGCGCCTTCAGATGGTGAAATAACGCAGTACTCAGAGGCGGGAGGTTTGAAAGTAGCCAATCCGAGAACGTTATTTATTTCTCCTTGCTTCTGATTTGCTGCTTTTTTAAACCACATCACAACAAACGTGTTTTCACTATAGGCGGGTGCTCTTGGAATTTAACCCCCACGAGAAGTGGGGGTTTACTGTATATATGTATTTATATACACATACATGTATGTACATATGTATATGCATGCCACTCAAAAGTTTTTGCACCCTGGGATTTTCTACAAGAGTATATTACTCACTTAATATCATAATTATGATGTGGATCACCCGATATTTAACAAGTGCATTTAAATTTAATGGACAGTCTAGCATTTGATGCTGCGTTACCACACAACCAGTTCATAGGATGTCAGGCATGTTACTGAAAAAACAGATTTTCATATGTAGTTATTCACTCAACAATGTCATAAATGGATAAGCAGTAAAAGCTCATGGTGTGCTAAACCTTTTGCCTGGTAGTTTATATACAATTGCTAATGCTACAGGGGTGGGCCGATCCAGTATTGAGTCTGATTTGGGCCAGAACCACTGGATGGAATATTGGAAAAAGCCTGATGTTATGTGTAGAGGATTCGATACAATACCGTGATTTGTGACTGGACTAAAAACACCAAACATATTTGAACATTTTTGATATTCTTAGGATTACAGTGAAAGAAATGTGATGAATGCAATTAAGTGTAATAGTTGCCTTAAGGACCGTGAAAGGGAAAAGCTCTACAGTCACTGCTGGGTTGGGCTTTTGTGGGCTGTAATTTTGGGCCTCAAATTTCTGCCATTCCGTTAATATGGATGGAACAGCCTGTGCGTTTTAAAGACATGAACTTTGTGTCTTCTTGGATCAGCTCTGCAATCTTTCCACCCTGCGTTACGCCGTCGCTATGCTGGGGATATGGAACATGAGACCTGCTCCTGTCATGTGTACATCTCCCTTTCATGTGCGCCATGCAGAAAACGCTCCTCCATGTTTAAGATATGGCGGTCACATGGTCACATCCAGTTCTATTAAAAGGAAGTGTGACTGCGGAAAATTATTTAAAAAATGTAAACATTACAAATTCTTAACTACAAATAACTACAAAGCAGATCTGCTTATGTAATTGAACTGTTTGTCTTAGATTTATATGGGGGGTGCTTACATGTTGTGATCTCCAGATCAGAGCAGGCAATAACAGACGTCTTCATGAGTCCTGGCTCCCTCGCCGCTCACACTGATATTTTATAACGTTGAACTAAACAACTACAGGTGAATGTCACAGACAATTCTTTGTGCTTGTTGGTTTATTTGCAGTTTGTTTTCGTTTATTTTGTGTTGTAGATCAATTAACAATTGGAATGTGTCTGTTTAGACATTTTTGGTCTGTTTTGGGTTTATACATGAAAAAAAAACTACACCAAGACCAACCCGCTCCCAGAGTCCAAGTCCATTTCCAGACTCTAAGTCCATTTTTCATAGAACGTCAAACTGAAGTTGGCAGTTCATGTGGAAGCAAACTCAGACAGACCTGCTCTGGAGTTCTCTGGACCACCTTTTCGGTCCAGACCAGGGTTTGTATGGCAGTGTTCACACCTTCCCTAACAACCCTGTAGCAAGAGAAACTGCACCAGGGTTGAGCTGAATCAAACCTGAAGAAAGACACCTAGCATTTGGCATTCTGCTTCGTCCTGCATACCAGTCGAGGTGTTAAAGTAAAGTAAAGGGGCTTTTGGCAGACACCCTCCTCCAGAGCAGCTTACTATCATTAGTTACAGTCTCAGTCTCCCTGGAGACACTGAGGGTTAAGTGTCTTACTCAGGGATAAAGTGGTTTGATCCTGCAACTTGGACATCATGTTCACAAGCAAAAGTTTTACTCCCTGGGTTAAAATTACATCGAAGCGTGCCTGATGTTCCTCATTATTCAACATCACAGTACAGTGAAGTGTGGGGAATGCAGAAGGGTGCTGTGGGGACGCTTTTCCTCAGCAGGGACTCTTGTTAACACTGATTTGGATGGAATGATGGTGCAAAAAGATTCTACCCAATTTGCTTCACCCAAGCATGTGGCCAATATAAAAGTAGGTCCAGACCTCAGTCTAATTGGCAGCTGGTGGCCTGGTGGTTATGGAGTTGCCACTGTAATCAGAAAGTCGTGGGTTTAAATGCCCCTGAGGTACTCTTGAGCAAGGTACCATCCCCACACACACTCAGAAAAATGATTTAAGGCATAGTTTATTTGTAGGTATTTGCATCTGTTTGATTTTATTTAAATAATTAGCATAAATCTATGAATTGTGAAAACAACAAAATTAAATCTGTTAAAACGTGAGCTTTGGTTCAAGCAAGATTCTTTTAGTTCAAATGTATGAGATTGTTTATATCAGGTTGATTTAAAGATTTATGACAAATACATAAATCTGCCATTTTTTATTCAAATCACATTGGGTTTATTGGTATTATTACATAAAACTCATTGTTAATCGTTTTATTTACAAGTGACTGACAAATAGGCAACACATAAAATTTATTGGCCTGTTTCTGTCAAATGGATGTCAATTAAATATGCAATTGAAAAACATAAATGCTTGGAATTGGGCCAAATATTTGTGTGAATGCAGAGCTCACCGGACGTTGTGGTCCTGGCTGCCCGATGTCTCGTGACGAATGGACAATTTTCTTGAAACCAAAAGAAATATTGAGAATCTAAGGGTGTCCTCACACTAGGCAGGGTTGCTGTAAACCCGGCCCGAGTACGATTTTGTGGCACGAATGTTGGTTTTGGAAAATCGCAAAAATGTGGCGTCACACATCCTGTTTCGTACTCCAGCATTGTTAGCGCTCACCTGTGAACCGCACCCAAGTCCAACTGACCCGAGTTCTGGCACAACTGGGCCAGGGACAACTAAACCCACTCACACTAGTCAAACCAACCTCGCTTTGGGGGTCAAACACACTTGGGTACAGTTCAAATTGCCTAGTGTGAGTACACCCTGAGGTACTGTTGGAAAAATTGCTCTACAAGCATCATCCTACCAACCTGAAATACCTGGAGCAAATCCACCAGGATGAAAATCTCTCCTTAAAAACGCGAAGAGCAGCCGAGTGGGGAAAACACTTACCTGTGTACCCGATGACCTCACAGTTCAAACCCCCATTTTCTAACATTGTTTGCTTGAGCAAGACACAAGTGGCTCCAGGGAGACTGTCCCCGTAACCAAAGACTATAAGTCAGCCCAAATCCCCCTTTAGTAGAAACTCACCCCAAAGCTCTTAAAGTTATTTTTGCAGCAATTGTAAAAAAAAAAAACCTCTGTATGTTCTGCAAAGTCTTATTCTGAAGGGGTGGAATACTTCTGCAGGCAGCATTTTCCAGTTTTTCAGTTTTTTTCTGCAGATTTCTTTGAAGAGCATGTTGGTTTGTCATCCAAAATACAGGGAATAACATTTAAACTGCAGCTTTTCATGCAAAAACCTTAGAAGAACCATTTTTAGGGTGTAAACGTCAGCTTTGTATGTTTAGTAGCAAGTCTTTTCAACTTCTCTTATTACTTCATTGTGTGAGCAAGAAGGAAGATCAGAGGACAGTTTCATGTATAAACTAGAACAAATTGTGCACGAGTGTTTGAACAGCACATGGAGGTCCTATCTGGTAATGAATGGCTCCAGGGCGAGGCTGTAGGCCAGAACTGCTCCTAACTCTCCAATGCCAGAGATAAACAGAGAAAGGTCAGATATTATGCAATGGTATTCTCTCCATACTTCAATGGACCAATCATTTTCATAGCAAAGATCACCAATGATGATGTTATCCTGTAGACTGCCTTCACTTTTGGTCAAATCTCCTCAAGCAGTGATTCCACAGTTCCTGTATCTTTCATTTCTGACTTTTGCACTTTTATCAACCACAAAGTCCACTGATCGTTCTTCTCCAGAGATCTTGCAGCAGATGTACATGAGTTATAACCATTTTGAGGAGAAACTGAGGTTCCTATGAGTACACAGACACTTCCATATCTGGTCCATCTCACTTATGTGGTCACATGACCTCTCTCTGGGCAAAATGACCTTTTTCAGGTTAGTTTGCATCATGTTGTGTTTAAGTGTTTATAATCTGTGCTGATAGATAACAGTGGAATGAGCTTAATTCACTTTTCCCTCGTTGTTATTTTGCTGTCAGATGTGAGTGTTCCAGCTTTTGGCCCGTTAGAGGCCAAAACCAGAAATCTATTATGGAGAACTAGCTTTCCCTGAGAGTGCCTTTGGGAAAGTGATTGTCCAGGAGGGTTTAGTATCTTTTTTGTCCGGCAGTAAACTGTTTCTCTTTGGTTCTCATGGCCCAAGACCATTACCAAAGTCTCAGTGTGAGGTTCTCCACACTTGAAATGAGGTCTACACCCTCCATTCACATTATAGAATCTCATATAAGGAATTATTTTCTGGTGTTTTTAGCATCTGTAATGCATTGGTAGCATTTTTTTTTAAAAAGCTATTTTTTACATTTTCCATTTTTTTGGAGTCTTTTTAAAAGTGTGGTTTATAAATCATGGGAGCTGGAACTATCGTAACTTTTTTATATCAACCCCTACCCTACTGTTAACCTCCCAAGATGTAGAGCGCTGCATGCACCAAGCAGCCCAACACCCAACTCCCCCCACCCCACCCCCCAACCCCCCACCCCCTGG
>JBBMFX010041863.1:0-11547 GCA_037832545.1 Rhabdalestes septentrionalis
TATCTATCTATCTATCTATCTATCTATCTATCTATCTATCTATCTATCTATCTCATATTTATATAATTTGTAAATTTTTATAAATGTTTATAAATATAAAATACCATGTATATTTATACAATGATTCATGCAAAATTGTAACATGTTTATATTAAATATTGTAACTAAATATTAAAAATAATTGTTGTTTCCATTCTTTACAAGTACATCTATGTATGGGTATTCGCATATTGGCAGATTGGCTGCTCTGTCCTCAGAGCTCACACCTTATATACAGTAAAAAGCAGGAACTCCTGGTGATATATATAAACTCGTCAAGGTTTTAATGCTAAAGGGGGTGTCAGTAAATGTAACCCTATAAACAGGGAGGTCATGTGGGGTCATTGGGCTCCTCAGTGTTTACACAGGAGGTCAAGAGTGAGGTCACAACCCGAAACCACTTCATGATCAGTAATACTGGTGATGTTTCACTACTACTGATGACATTGGTGGGTCAGTATCGATGTATCGGGTCGGCTCTAATAGGATCTAAACCAACCGGCAACTAGGAAAAAGCCCCGACAGGTTCTAGGCCTTACGGAACCTTTAGAACTGCGTGGTCAGAGGAGACGGCACGCTCTACACACAGAAATCAATACACGTCTCGCTACACGTCCATGTGTCTCCTGGGGCGTTACCATGGAGACGCCGACAGCCAGACTGTCACCGTCCCCCTCGGGATGCACTTAGAAACTGAGTCCGGTCAGTTCAGACAGTCTGCCCAAGCCGAAGTCCAGCCAATTACAGAGCATCGCTAATTAACCGTGTTAAGTTTAGTTACTGAGTAATAACACCACTCAGCCAATTAGAATACCAGACAGAATACAAACCAGGCCAATTAACCAATTAAACTTTAGAATAAACAATTATATATCTCACAAATAAAGATGTGAAAGTTAAAAATATACATTTATAGTCAACTGTAACTGATTTGGTGCCAATAAGACAACATATTTTCAGACAAACTTTTGGTTACATGTAGCCTATATTTTTTAAACAACTAACTGTCAGAATATTTAGATTTCAATGAATTGATATGAATGTTATTTAGACGTTATTTAGATTCATTAAAACCATAATGTATTATCACTCCTAGAACTATAATATAACATTTATACAGTGCTGTACAAAAGTCGTGAGCTGCATCTCAGTACCATCTGGAAAACGTCTGATTCATTTTTCAGCATCAACGATCTGTCAGTGCCATAAAAGCCCCTCGACAGGGGGAAAAAAAAAACATCAGTCATGGATCGGCAACCCAGAACCCAGACCTCAACATTACTGAAGCAGTATGAATGATCTGGACAGAGAACCGGACAAAAGACAGCAGACATGTCAAGAAGAGCTTTGGAACTTCCTTCAAGAAGCCTCGAGAACTCTTCCTGAAGACACTTATAGAAATGGCAGAAAAGCTTGTCTGAGAAAGTTCAGGTTCTGAATGGAAGAATGAAACAAGCTCTCTTTGTGTTAACTTGTATTTACATGTTTACATGCTACAGTAACCTGCTGTCTCATTTTCCTACAAAATATGAAGCAATGTGGGGGTTTCTTGACTTTTGCATAGTACTGTAGATATAATAATTAGGTCATAACTGCAGGATTCATGCACAGTGTTCCTCAGATCTGGAAATAAAAGGGCTAGTCTCAGAGCTGCCAGGATGAGTCAGCAGGTTCACCCACATTTAGGCAAAACGACATTGCTTTCAGCCGGGATGCCAGGCTTTCAGATCCTCCCACACTGTATACAGTCCCTGAATCTCTCCTCACTCCTCTTTCAGAATAAATCAGGGAGGAAAACGATGACCTGGGAATTCGGATGCAGCCCCCGTCCATACAGTCTGTATATGAAAAATAACCTACAAAAACATCCCGCGTTCAACTGATACCTAATGCTATGTCACAAAACCAACACATTTACACATACACATCTCCTCAACCAGTATATAGAGGTGTGTTACAATTTTGGGTTCGATTCTGAACAAGCGGTAATAGGGGATGGCCAATCAGAAAACATCTCATTTGCAATAAAGTCTTGAAACCATAGCCTGAATTATATTTGTCACAAAAAATATAATAGAGGGAAAAAGTAGAACATGGGCCCTTTAAATCCTCTCAACAAATTAAAGCTTTTAATGTTATAGATTCGTGACTGGCCCACCCGTCAGAAACTGGACAAAAGCTAAATTGCATAGTGCAGCCTTTTGTGATATCAGTGTTGAATAGACTGATATCGCCATGGTGACTAAGAGATGATATATTGTACAAGCCTAAATTGTACAAGTGCTCTTGGCTAAAGACAAGTTAGAACAAATTATTGCTTTTCTAACCTAAAAAACCTTTCCAAATTAGGATCACCATTACACGATCAATGTCAAAGCTCAGTGTACCAATAATCAATGAAGAGGCCCAGACAGCTGAAAGCTTTTAAAGGTTTGGCAAAAAATATATATACTTTAGAGCACCCCCACCCCTCCCACTTACCCGCCCACCCTTTGATGTATTTAGTGACCTAAGTCTCCCTCTTTAGCGTGAGGCTAAGAAGCAACGAGGCTATCGGTCTGAAAGTTTATATGTTGCATGGACTAGCATTGTGCTAACTGCATGCTAATAAAAGAAGTCAACAGTCACCCAGATCTTTTCATCTCATCTCTGGAGCCTCAAACCACATCCAGGTCTTCATTAAGGTGGATCAGACTCATGGACGTGGTTTAGGACACAGTATGACTTACAGTGAACTGTAAAAATAAACTGAACTTCAGCGTGGAGCCGAACGCTGCGGCACCATTTTACACAACAGGGTTTGTTTTTACAAAGCGCCTCAGGAGCAGGAGTGCTGAAATGCTCGCTGGTGGCACTGAAGTTCAGTCCATTTTTACAGCAAACAGCAAGTCATACTGTGTCCTAAACCCAGGTTTCTCCAGTGGCGTAATTATAGCAGGTTCAGCAGGTGCAGTCGCACACGGGACCGTGATCTCTCCGGGCCCGTCACTACCCCAGACCCGCCTCCTTTAAAAAAATAAAAAAATAAGTAAAACTCAACATTAAAAATCCAACCATCAAATAAAAACGTGTGTAATCCAGGTCTGCAGCGGTTTGCAAAAATCTTTAGTAAATAGGGAGCGGAGCGGAGCAGAGAAGCGCGGCTGCCGTGAAATCTCAGGCTGTTTCTTTTTGCTGCAGAAATTACAGCAGCACGCACGCATTACACTATTTTATATGTATTATTGCAATCTATATAAACTACTTCTGTGCTTCTGGTTCTTTGCAGAGAGGATTGTAGTCACCCTGAATGTGTATTGCATGTATCAGAGCTAAAACATCCTCGGGATAAATATGAAACAGTGTAAGGGCCCGGATCGAATTTTCGCACCCGCGCCTATGGTGTTACGCAACTAGGTTTCTCAACCACGTCCATGCGTCAGGGACTCAGTCACTGGTGGGCTGCAGATCTAAACTTGAGACAGGCCATTGGTCCGCAAATTGTTATTTAAGATTATCTAATGTGGCCAAGTGGGCCTTGGCAACATGCTGTGATAGATAGGTGGGTCTTAATGTTGAAAAGGTTGAGAACTATTGTCCTAAACCACATTCACGACTGTCATCCACCCTAATGAAAAGCTGGAGGTGGTTTGAGTGTCCAGAGAAATTTTGAGCGTGAAAACATTTGGGTGAGTGCTGACTTCTAGTATTAGCAACATTAGCCCTGTAGCTCCAATTAAACGCAGTTTGGTCCCAAACATGTTTATGGGTCTGTGGAGCAGCACACAGATCTTATCCAGCTCCCCTGGACCTTTTCAGACAGATCAGAGGAGCTTTTCCAGACGCAGTGTGTGAGTGGAGGCATGACGAAGGTGAGAACTGCAACAGGGGAAACAACCATGACGACATCACGTGTCTCTTTGGGTGGCCCCATTTGTCGACCACCCTCATTCTTCTGAAAAAAAACGAGTAAAGAGGAACCGCCACCTGACCACAGGCACAAACACCAGCCTGTGGGTACAAAGACCTCCGACCACTTCTGTAAAGGAACTGCTGCCTGCCTGCGCCCACGGAGGAAACAGCAGTGCACCGATAAATCTTCACAGAACGAGCGTCATCACACGCCAAGGGCAGAACAAGACAACAGACAGAGCACGAATCAAACACGATTAAAAAGAAATCCCAAATCCCACCATGATAAAGTGTAAGGAGTGAACAGAGTACACTATGAAACCAAACTACTTAATTTTACACCTTAAAACTTACCTTATTATTTACCGTAATTTCTAGGAAATTAAGGAAATTAAGCGGAGAAGTGCACAGATTAAGGCTGATCAAGGGGTAAAACTACAGAATTTTTCCCTTACTTTTTCAAATTTGCACCTTAAATAACACAACCTTCTGAAAAAATGCCTTATGTTTAGGACTAAGGGGTTTCACACTCATACCTTGAATCCATTTTTAAGGTAAAATTACGTGATCAATTAACAAAATAAGGGCCACTTAAGTAAATTAAGGTAGAGTTAAGCACATCTTAATTACATTGTGTTTCATAGTGGTAGGCATAGGTGTTGCTGGAGTAACACAAAACTGTTGTAAAGCGTCCTTGGGTTTGTGAAAGGCGCTATATAAATGTAACTTATTATTATTATTATTTGTTCACATTGGAGGTGAATGGAATCAGACGTCTGCCTCTAAAAAAAAAAGTAAGTTCATGAAATGGTTATCAAATTTTGAGAAACATTTGGTAAATTTTTGGAACTTTTGGTACTAAAACCAGTCTCACACATGGTGGAGGGATACATGCAGGGCGTCATGAGGCAAAATAGTCCCCAAAGAAGGTTCTTTATAGTTAAAAATGATTTTAAAATAATCAGTATCCGTATTAACACTATATTAAGCTTCACTGGGGGTCTGTAATGAGTAAAACTGCTGTGTTTGTGTTGGAGAACATTCACCATTCACCATCACTGTAAAGAAATCAGAGTCTCTACAATGTACCGTTTACACCAAACCCACTCTAAACCCAGTCTGTTTACACACAGTGGGTCATAAATGTTCTTCATGTGGAAATTATAGATTCAGTGACAATTCATTGCAACAGTGAAAACAACAGACGCCATTAACTGAACAGCCGCATCCGCTTCGGTCTGTCTGTATTTCCTCTCACAGAGATTCGATTGAGGTTATTAACTTCAGAGACCTGTTTCAGCTCACCACTCACACACGCACATCCACACACATACACACATACACACACAGATATCTGCAGTGTCTTTTAGAGCTGCACAAAAACTGTATTGTGAGCTGACATGATTTTCAATACTTTTGGTCCCCCTGTAAGAAACACTGCGATTGGTCAGAGGCTTATTTGCATATTGTAGTCTTTTTTGATATCGGCATGAAATCTGTGCAAAAATAAACACACAGGAACCACTAAAAGCCGTCTGTCATCTTTTCACAGAGACACACCTTTACTGAGGATGAGGCACTTTAAGAGGATGTATCATAAAAAATGCTGGAACCTTTTCTTACAGTAAACTGCAGATCATTTTCATGTGATCGCATCTATAAACATTGTTCCTCTTTCTTTTCAGGTCCACGCGCCTGTAAGCCATGACCGAGGACAGTGGGAGGTGTGTGTGTGTGAGGGGGGATTTCTATGACACATTAAATGAAAAGCATGTGTTGGTGAAGAAAGCCTGGGGTATTTAAGGGACACTTAGATCACTTTTCGAAGCAGAAACACATGTGGAGAGGATGCATGTGAAGGTTCGAATGGCAGTGGAAGGGAGTTTGGCATGTTCAGCCTGACCTTGCAGGCTCCTGTGACTCCACAGAGCTTCAATCTTTCATTTTTCAAGTCATTTGTGAATGACGAGCGGATTAAAAGTCATCCTTCAATTCCAAAGAGGACAAGCTTAAGAACATTGTAGCCCAAATGTAATAGATCAGCCAGGAAATGTTTGGTTAAATCACCTTTGTAGCTGCAATGGAGCTAAACAGCAAAGAAGCTGGTAAACTGCTTCATGATGTGGTGACAATAAAAACGGTAGAAAATAAATAGAAAATGTCCATCAAATAAATGAAAGTGTGATGCAGGCTACTGTATGGGCCACATTAGAGAGAAGATGGTCATTGAAAGTGACGTATTGCATTATTTTTAGCTTTCTTTGCACGTTAACTCCGGCATTTCCAACTATTACGACTGTAGATGGCGCTGGTGGACTTTAGGCCTCTGACATGGTTAGGAAGATCAGGCGATTATAAAATAAGTCGAAACTGGTGGTTCTCAAATGGCACAAGATGCATCGTGTAAGAGAATAACAGCAGCAACTAGCAAAGAGGGCAAGATTCTTGTGGGTCGGGGGGTCTTGGTGGCATCAGGGGCAAGGTGGGTGCAATGAAGTGTTAGTTGATCATTTCAAATGAGGTCTTAAATCCTCTCTAGGTACTCTGTATAAACAGTGATTACATGTTACGGCCTTTAAAGACAATGAAAAACTCCACATAGCTGATATTGTCACTGTTTAGCTGCAGCACAAACACTATGCAGGGAGGTACAGCATCACTATCTGTATTCCCATGACAAAAAAGCCTTGAGCCCCTTTAATTTCTTTATACTTTGCTTTGAGTCTCTTTGTTGGTGTAAAACACTATTTTCTCTCAAATTTTCATATCTTTGTTCTTTGAGGAGATTAAAGGAAAGAAAAGTGTCCAAAGGTTTAACTGTGACAGGCTCCAAAGTGCCTAAAGATAAAAAGAGCCTAGGTAAAGGAGTTCCAGCCACTCAGCATTCAGCACCACCAGTATATTGATCACCGCCTGATCATCTGGAACCATCTGCTCCCGGTTCTTCACAGATTCAGGACTTAAGTTAGAATTAAGTTTGGTTCTTTTGAAGCAAAATATGAAGAAATTAACAGTGCTATAATTTTTCAGTGACAAATTTTCAGTCCCCACCATAGACCTGCTTATGAGGCTTCTGACACAGTATTAAGCAAGTTAGAATGTCAGCTGTCCTCGTCCTGAACCATCCGTCTAACCGGAAAAGCGCACAGTAAACGTTCGCATTGTAGATTTTGATCTTTATTAGCTGCACTGACTGACCAAATCCTGATAGGAGTGAATGAATGGAAGGAAGGAAGAAATAATCCCCAGATGAGGTCAGGATGCTATCTCTCATACATCATATCTCTACAACGGCGTGGGAGGCCCTGCAAACCAAAACATTTCCTCTTGGCAACTTTCCCTTACACCTAACTGCATTTTCTAGTAACAGGAGACGCATTCATGCCTCCGGGGCATCCGATACCATGGTTTACGGTCAGTGAAAGCTTCACACCTTTTATTTATGACTTCTCCCCTTAGAATTGGGGTCTCAGGAGGGGCCTTCCCTCTTCGTCATTAAAACTTCCCATGGCGGCGCGACGAGGCGAGAGTGGTGAATTTATTATTGCTTTATCAGCTGCAGCTCGGAAACAGGTTGTCTGGTGGTTTATCTGTCCTCGTGGGGACCTCCACATTAGCCATGCACTGGAAGTGTGTTTTTCCATGTGGAGGCCGATGCAAGTGCTCCCTGAATTATCATTAGCAGCTGTAAACACCAGACATGATGTCAGTCCTCACCACTACACCAGTGAGCTCCTCCCTAAATACCTGGGCACGAAATGTTGTCCATGTTCAGCTGTACGATACAGACAATATATCATGATTACGGTTTTACTGCTACATATTATGATTGCCTTGCCTTTGGGTTTATTAATAGGCCCATATCACAACTTTTCTGAAATTACAAAGATTAATGAATTAAGAAAATAAATGGATTTAGTGAGGTAGTGAGGGTTTAAACTGTCAGTGTTTAAACGTCTATACAGTCTATATAATTAAATATTATAAAAGAGGTGTGAAGCTCCGGGCCTGGAGGGTCCAGCACAGTTTGATGGTTCTCCTCCTCAAACACATTCACTAAACTAAATTAACAATTAACTGGCAAGGAGAAACAGGGAAATCACCAAAACCTGCTGGACCATGAAGCTGCAGGACCGAGTCCAACACACCTGCAATATATACCATCGCTTTTGTGATGTCACAAAACCAACACGTTCACATGTATCAGCTTTGTCTGCTCTTGTGTTGCACCATGGTCCTGGAGGAATGTTGTCTCGTTTTTACTAAGTACTGTGCATATGGTAGAAATAACAATAAAAACCTATTTGACTTGACAAGCCCCCACTCAACACAACCACAGCTACTGGACACTAGACTTTGAACTCTTTAATGTCACTTTAAACCCTGACACTTTAAACCCTCACTGCACAAAATACCTTTTATATTCCTATTAACTTTTGTTCTACTTTTTTGTACACTTTTCTAAATATTTATGAACATTTGGAGGGACACCAGCCCAAGAATTTCATTACAGGTAATGATGCTACATTGTTATCTGTACGTGACAATAAAACTTGAAACCCGAAACCTAATCAGACTGAAGTTCTAGGGAGGGTCACAAGCCTGTGCTGTCTTCTGAATGAGCTGCAATTCAGGGCAGCCAATCAGAAAAGAGCTAATTTACATATATCTGTCTAAACAGGCACAGCCTGTTTAATTCTGAGGGAAAAAACAGTGTGAAAAACAGTCTAAGAATGAATTAAGATACAAGTTATTATACAAATTATGCAAATGTTTGGTTCACAAAGTCACACAAATGTGGTGAATAAAGGAAATATGGGGGAAATCTAGAATACTGGCCCTTTAAAAACACTTCGGCCAGTCAGGATTTGTTAGGGAAAGATTAAAATATTTAGACTTTTATTGGATTATTCGAAGTGCTTTATTCATCAGAACACACAGTAGTGATTGTTTTAGAGGCTCATTTGCATATCGCAGCCTTCTGTGATTTCATTATAGTAGAATCTGATATTGCGATAACAATTTACAGGTTAAATATCGTGCAGCCCTAGTTTACAATATCCTCAGGTCATCTTTTATTGCAGTAGGAAGACTACTGAGTGGCGTCCTGCATCGATAAACGGCGGAGCTGTGTCATCATTTTTCCATTATATTGGATCTTAAATGAAATTCAGTGACATGCCTGAGGACCAGCAAAGCAACCAAGCAGCTGAAAGAGCAAGACTGAATAAAACTAAACCCAAAAAGGAACTAATGACTGAAGTAGTTCACTAGAAAGTGAAACAAGCTCTTAAAAATTAAGGTTCTTTGCATTAAGAACCCATTTTGGATCCCTAAGGCAGCGGTTCAGATTTAAGTTCCACCAGATCTTCACTAAAAAGTGTTTTAAGATTTTTTTTAGGAGTTATTAAATCATGACATATATTTTTGTCAAAATATGTGCTGAGATTTGACTGCCACTTATGATGGGTACCATCAATATGATGGGTATCAACATTATTAGAGCTCCAATCTTGATGTTCTACAGTTTCCTCAGCTGGTTTAGAGAAACCTACATCTCTGATCATCACTTAATTCTCCTTTACTGATGATTATCTGGAACCTGTGACCTCCTACAAGATCAGCAGAATAATGTTTTTCTATATGTATCTATGGATAATATCCCTACATTACATATCAATTCTTAATAAAGTTCATCTTTGGTCACAACATAGAAATGACTTCATTATTCCGGTCTCATGCTCTACTAAATCATGACCAACTACGTCATTCACACACCTTCCTTTAGTTGAGGCCAAAATGTAACTTCTGCCCACGTCTTTCTGAACTCGTGGCCATGACAGGTCTAGTAGTTAAATCATTCTCATGAGTTAACTGTCTCATTCTCAATGTTTATTAATTATCTCAATCTCAAAGCTGGAGTATCTCAAAATGAACTCATTCTCATGAATAAATGATCTTACTCTCAAGACACAATTACCTCATTCTTATTATTTTATTATCTCATTATTAAGGCTTCATTATCTCATTTTCATTACTTAATTATCTTGTTCTCATCCCTTAGTTACCTTTTCTCATGTCTTCTTTAAGTCATGAAATTTTTTTGAAATCTAATTACTCATTCTCACGCATTAACTCTCTTATTTCCATTACTTCATTATATTGTTGATTAATTATCAAATTCCAAGTTTGATTTTCTCATTCCCATGCCTTACTTGACTATGACTCAATTATCTCATTTACACAACTTGATTAAATCCTTCTCAGGTATTAATAATCTTATTGTCTTATTAACTTGTGGCCACAAGTTAATTATCTCATTCCCCTGACTTACTCATTCTAGCCATGCATTCGGTTTCTGTTCTTAAACGTTAGTAAGATATTTGTATTACCAGGAGCCTGTATTGACTGGTTTATATTGATAATAGACACATTCTGAACTAAATTTAAGATAAAAACAGCCAAAAATGAGGTTTTAAAGCAACACTGTCTCTCGTCTGACGCTCTGAATGTCCAGAAGAATCTGTTCCAGCACTGAACAGAAGCTCTGATGTTGATGGTTGGAAATAAAAGCCTCAGCAAGACCCAGATCCAACAGAGCATTACAAACATGATCAGACAAGTGATCTCAATCAGGTCAAGATCTGGAGGAGCGTCTTCACTCTTGAGGCCAAGTGGGCTGTTTACAGACCCTTTAACCTAAAAACCAGGAGCGACTTCGCAAACATTAATCCAATATCTTGCCATTTCCTCCAGGATACAATTAAAGACCGGAACTGGGCACAATCTATAAATCTTTATCATATTTACATGACCTATATATGGATTTATGACTGGAATATCTCATAATATGCAATTATCAATACAAGTAACACAAAAAAGTAGGAAAACATGGAAACAAAAGGAAATAATCTCCATTTCAACACATAACCACAGAAACCTGTCCCTCATAGTCCCTGTCCCACCATGCCCAGCATGAAGCCCTGAGAGGAGAACCAGCCATCTTACCTTCTTGTCCCTCTTCCACAGTTTTAAGCAGCAGAACCCCCAGAAAAACAAGTCCCCCACCATCACGGCGGCCAGGCTGGGACCAGTTAAAACTCCCAGTTCATTCTAACACAGCGGCATCCCAAACAAAACCCAGCCGGCGGCCCAGAGAGAGAGAGAGAGAGAGAGGAGGCGGTGGCCACACCCCCCACAGCGCTTAGCTCATCTCTGACAGCATGTTATACCGCTCTCTCACTCTCTCTCTCTCTTTCTCCCCCCCCTCCCTCGCTCTCTCGTTCGCTTTATTTCCTCCCTCCTTCTCCCTCTATCTCTTTTCTCTATCCCTATCAGGGTCTCTTTCTCTCTCTCCCTCTGTCTCTACTGCTCTACTCTCTCTCAGCAGCTGCTTCTCTCTCTCTCTCTCTCTGTATTTCTGTGACATCATCACTTCCTGCCGAGCCCACCCATGTGCTCCTGCGCAGTGGCTTAGCACCTCCTCTCCCCACCCAACACACATACACACACACACACACGCACACACACACACACAAAAACACACACACACACACACACACACACACATACATACACACACACATATATACTGAAATCAACTCAACTGATACACCA
>JBBMFX010041931.1:0-11544 GCA_037832545.1 Rhabdalestes septentrionalis
TTTTACTGGCATTGGATATTTTGCAGTGAGTATTTTTGCCACAGCATTTTCCAATAGGAAATAATGTCACACCGACATGTTGCATGTCTACTAGCGTGTGTTCATGTGAAATTACATCATGACATTGTTGTTCTATCCAGCCAAGACCGCTGCTGCATTAGGCAACATGGATTAGAACTGCTGCTCATTCAAAACTCCATGCAAATATCAGGTCTGCATCCAAGGAGACTTTTAGTAGGTTAATTTGAGCCAGATTAGCTGTAGTGCTTTATCTACCACCCTCTTTGAAAACGAATGTCAGAGCAAAAGGTGTGAAATAGTGGTCCGAGACGGTTTTTCAGATAACTGCGTTATCTTCCCACCCCCCTTTAAAAATAATGGTGTCGGAGCAGTGAGGCGAGTGGGCTTGACCGTTAAAAACACGTGTGCTCAGAATGAGCATGCATGCAAAAAAAGGCACTACTTGAGCTTAGTGCTGTTGCAACTGTTGCTATGGTTACCATGTGACAGAGGTGAGAGCCTTGTCAGATGCTGTCAGAAAGCTCAGCTGACCGCGGCTGTTGCGGCCCGTTTGTATAGGAGAACAGATGCAGACGGACTGTGGATGGTAAGTCACCTCTAGTTTAGGTCCCTCTCTGCACTCAGCTGGCTCTCATTCACAAAAGGAGACACTCAAGACAACACAGACTGTGAAACAACACTAGAGCTATTACAGAGTAATGACATTTTTCACCTTGACTGTTCATTCTTCTGACTTTCAGTGTGAAACAAAAGAAATTCTACTTTAAAATGCTTCTACAGTACTACCAACACACCACTGGCAAAGATATGTGATGAGAGAATTTTCATCGCAGCCTAGTCTCACTGGGGACTTCAGTCCTAGAAGTAAGTAAAGTTAATCAAAGCCTGCAGGGCAAGTGTGTTCCCCTGGCACATTTAGAGTTGGTGCTTTCCTCAAAGAAAAGAGCCATTTTTCAGATAATGGTACGCCTCAGTTATGCACTCATGTTTATTTAGATTTAAACCATCATCATTAAACCACAAACAGGCTTTACTGGAAAATTGCACAGATTAGGTTTAAGTGACTAATGGAGAACTAGAAATGAGGAAGATATCCAAGCTTAAAACATTTTTATATGATGAGAAATATGCAGGGCTTTTAGTGTTTGAGTCCAGGACTCATCCAGCACTATACAGTTCCGTACTTTCCTCACTTTGATATACCTCATTTGACTCCCAAAGAACATCTTAACAAAGGATAAGAAAACCCACAAGTGTTCAGAGAAGCGGATCAGCAAAAAGCCTCTTTTACTTCTTTGAGAAATGAATTGATACAGATAGAATAGACAGATAAATAAACAGAAACCCTTGTTGGACAAAGTAACAAAAAATTCATTCAAACTTACCAATCCTCTGATTGAAGATTTTGTCAAAAGCGAGCTCATCTCTCTCCTCCAAGTATTTCTGCATTACACTCCGAATGCTGACAAAAGAAAAACAGAAGAGGTCCATAAGCCAAGTATAAACACAATGCAGGTTTTTTATAATCAGATAGTTATCTGGTCTCCTGGCACAAAAATTTAAAGATGCATCAACAGGAACTGGTTCCTGTGTCACGCTACGTTTTTATCTCTCCTCTTGCCCCGTTATAAGTCTTTATACAACCACTTGTTCTTTACTCCTATCTTCTTCAGATCTCCTCCCAGCGGAGGGCACTGCTGATCTTCCCGGGGAGAGGGTGTTAATGAGCCCCACGTTTGGGAGAATGAATCAATTAGCACCCTCTCCGAGGCTTCATTATCACCCAGGCACAGACCCACTGAGAACCAGGATGCAGGTCAAGGGAGAGGCATCCCTGGCACACTTGTATGGCTGTCAGCTTGGCCCAAGCAAGCTCCAGACACTAATACGTCCGTCCTAAATACAGGGCCCAAATGTCATTTACCGCACCATGTAGAGCTTATTTGATTAAACTGTCCACGGACTTGAATGTATGCACATGTTTTGGAAACACTCTCTGGGTAGGAGCTACTGGAAATAAGTGGCAATGGTTCTTTCCAGGTTTTATTCGGTTGGTAGTCCATTATGCTGGGTATCCCATTATCCATTTTTAATCACTTGGTATCCCATTATGGTTTAATTTTATTAGCAGATGATGGATATACAGCTCAATTTGCAGCCGAAAAGAAGATTGATTGCACCAACAAAATGCCTTTATTGCAAGGCTGGTTTTAACCAAATACTCACGTGCCATCTGTGTGACGCTCCCATTTTTATTATCTTTTAGTTTTGGAATATGGTACTGCCTGATTTTATCAAGCAAAAGCCAAAAGATAAGATAAGATAATCAAGAACTTTATTTATCCCCAGTGATATTCTTTTGTCCTATACATGCTTAGAGCAACAAGAGGAACAGAAGTAGACTAAGACACACAATAAGAGTTTAAAAAGAACAGAACAGTAGAATAGTGCATATTTATCAGATAAACTAACCAAGTAGCAACACAACTAAGGCATCTATAAGAAAAAAACTATAGACTGTCAGACTTTTTCAAGGACTAAATGGTCTCTGTTTAATCATTTTTATTGTATATTATCTAAATACATGTATGTTGTATTTGCCCTCCATAATTTTATTCTGTTATCTCTCTGTTGCTCCCCCCCAACCCCACCCAAGTTTTCCATGTTCCCACCTCCAAAGCACCGCGGTTGTTTGTTTGTCTTTGTTCGAACAATCAATAAAAGGTAAATAGCAGCTCTAGTTAGGTACTCAAGCGTTTATTAGGGAAGCGCAGGGAACGTATATATTTATGTATATATAAATATACTTAAATATAGATATATACACAATAGGGCATTAATGACTTCAGATTTTTTCCTAGTCGACTAATTCATCAAGAGTCGACTAGTCGTGATGACGTCAAACTCAAGCAGGAACAAAGGTGTTCAACACTGAGTAACTTTTATTAAAGTTCTCTGTAACATTAACAGTCAACATGACATGTAAACTAAACAAAACAAGGCTGATACCTTGAAGGTTATGGTATATTTAAATGGAAACAGAAAGTGGGAACAGTTTAAGCCCCTCTAAACCGGACTCCCTGCAGTGCTAGCATTAGCATGTTAGCTGCAGGTCCCCGTGCTGTTTGTTCTCCTCACGTGTGATGTGTGTCTCTGTTCTCTGCTGCCATCTGTCTCGTCTTGTTGTGGTATCGTGCTTGCACTCCACTCTACGTGCCAATGGTTCCTCCCCTTTTATGAAGGGACTATAGTAATTGGTTAAACCAAGGAACGCGTGTCAGCGTCAGCCAATCAGAGGCAGAGACTGCAACACGTCCAAAGCGAGGGCAGAGAGAGAGAAAAAAAAACACGACTTGTCGACTTTTGTGTTAATGCCCTAATACACACACACAAAAATCCACATAAAGCGACGGTGCCCTTATCTGGTTTCATGTAGTCCACGTCATTTAATTACAATAGATCACAGTAAAGAGCAGTGAATTATGAGTCAAAATCTGTCCCTGATTTTGGGCATACCTCCCTAATTATAAATGTTAAGTTGATGAGAGTGAGGCATTCACACTTACATCTGTAAGCCCTCACTCCTGCGCCTGCCCTACAGTTAATTTCTCTTAATGTTCTTCCATGGCTGTTCTCTGTGCTTTCCTCCCCCAAACCCTTCATGATTCTAACAATTGCCAGCCTCTTCCACTCTTTCACTCTCAAACAATACTGGCAGCTCCTCCAGGCCCCTCAAACACTTACAGCCATGCCGTCAAAATCTCACCTCTCTGCCAGCGGGCTCAGCCTGCACCCGAGGAGAATGTAGCAGTGCTACGTTAGCTCTGCAGCTCTGTGTTCGCTCAGCACGGCCTACAAATGACAAAATTCTCATCTGTAATTGCCCAGCCCAGATTCTCCCTTCCTAACGTAACATGTATTCCAAGTATATGTTTAAATTTTCAAGGCACACCGCAACACTCCTATTCTCACATAATTATTTACACAAGCACACCAAAGTACACACTTGTAGCTCTGCAAGTAATTTTTTAACATGACTGAAACCTGAGGGACATGGCTTTCCGCTGATGTGAACCATCACACAACAATACAAGTAAACAGTCGAGAAGCCATTCAATGTAACATTTATCATTTTTACATTCGATGGTCCAGTAACTAAATCACACAAACCTCGGGCTGCGTCCCAACAGCTGACACACAAACTGACAGGCGGTGCACTACGCAGGACTCACGAACATGTGACAGAGAGACGCATACTCATTTTTGTTACATACCTTTATAAACTATATTAATGGATTTCTCTCTTATTCATTCATCACTACTACAGCACTGTAACCATAACAATCACAGCTCGTGTTGTACAACAAACATGATCGTCCAGAGGCAAAGAGGCAAAGTCAGACTGCCAAACAGATAAGAAAATTATCAAATATAAAAATATAGTATATTAATACAAAAATATTAAAAGAAACACCAACAGCATCAAAGAGGTATCATGCTAAAAGAACTAAAAGAGTTGACCCCTGTGTTAGAGCAGTGTGGTGAGTGGGTGGTGGTGTGACACATACAGAAGCCAAGGACGGAAAAAAAGGCGAAAAAATCCCTAACCAAATGCAAAGAAACCTGACTTCTAAAACATATATCTCATGAAAACAGACGTGTGAGTTTTAATCAGCCTGGGAATCCGGCTATGCATTCAGCCAAACCCATAAATGGCCTGGTAAGAGCCGGCGCCATCTTGCTCCAAACACCCTCATTGTACTTGTATAGGGACTATAAAGGCAGCTTGTAACTTCCCATCACACTCACCAGGCACAGGAGACTAAGAGACACAACAGAAGTGTGGATATAACAAATGTTCCCCAAAACAAACATGGTTCAAGACATTTAAATTCTGTAGTTGGGCTGTAAAATCCAGTAAATTCTTTAAGTGATATGTGGGCAATGAGGTAAAAAGTGAAATTCTGCAATATGGCCTACTATGCTTCACAGTTATGCCCCAGCAGAGGGTCACTAAAGCAGCCTAATCACAACAAACAGGATGTGGGCTTCATGATTTTATGTAGCACTGCAAAAGCAAACCCTATTGTAATTTTAACCTAATAGCAATTACAGCGAGGGAACATCAACACTGTAATGGGCTCACAGTCTAACCCATCACAAATCACAAACAGCCTCTTAGAAATAAATCGATCTCAAAGATGATTACGAGCCATCATGGATTTAACTGATGTTCCAGGCTTTCTAAGAGCATTAAGACGTATTAAGATTTGTTAAATGGCTAGAAATACAACTGAAAACACTGGTTTCATTTATTCCAAGAAATCCAAATAGACGCTTTGTTTAATAGGGTCCCATTTTCATTTAGACACAACATGGTAAGCCATAGTGTCATGAGCAAGAGTGCACATTAGAGTATCTTGAAAACTTAAATATTTTCTTGAGATAATTTAGGACAAGTAAAATACTTGATTAAAAAAGAAACCGTTCATTCCATCATCTTGCTTTTTATTGATGTTTTGAGAAAAAATAAAAACAACATTAGGAGGGGACCAGGGCTACAATATGCAGATAAACCTCCAACCAATCACAGTGTTTCTGACAGGGTGACCAATCACAGCACCAGGTGAGTTAATGGGTGTTCTGGTGAAATGAATACGCTGTTGAACATTGAATCTTTTGTGAAAGAACCCAGTCCACTAAACCGATAGGACACACACCGCTGGAAATCCGAGCAGCCTGTCTGTGCCCTGACGAGTCACTTATATTGCAAGTGGTGAGTTGGAGGAAAACCCGAGCTGATTTCCAGTGGTGTGTGTTCATCTATCGATTAAGTGGAGTAGATCATTTTAGGAAAGATTTAACAGGGTTTCCAAACACCCCACCACGTAAAAGGACGAGATTTGCACGCACGCAGTAACTCTACCGCCACGCAAACCCCGCCCCCCCACGCACAAACCCCGCCCCACGCGTCCCCCTCACATAAAAAAAAGCTTCCGACGCCCCTGGTTGACATCACAAAAATAGATGGTGAGCCGAATGTACAATTTGAGACTTAAAAAATATTAACAGACCTCAAGCCAATTTAGTTCCAGAGAAGTGAAGATATGGGCCTTTTAATACACCGTTACACTATAATCTCATTGCCTATGTTTAGTCTATATTGTGTAGCCCTTTTTATCAGAGGGTAGACAGTAAACAAATGTCATGAAGTAACTAACATGGAAGTTCTATTTGACTTTATTAAGCTGCTTGAACAGTTTTCAGCCCCCTTTCTGCAATGACAGTCCTACAGATCTGAAGTATGAGGTATACTTTAGATTATTATTTTTTTTTACTCCACCTGTGTTTCTGAGTTGATGCTGATGCAAAGCATGTGTTAAAATCTGATACAGTGCGCATGTAAATAACTTAAAGGATTGATCATTTACAAACTGGTCAAGAGACCTCTGTAACATAAAAAAACTAAACTAAATATTTGTTGCCGCTTAATTAAAAATAAACATTTCTGAACCAGAACATTGGGAGTTTGAGTCAGTATGGGGAGAAGACCAATGTTTGAGGGTCTCCTGACATTGGTTTTAAAGCAACCATGCAATCATACTTTGCATTTTCTCCGAGAAATGTATCTTCTAGTTTGTCTTTTGATGTTCATTTAAAGTAGAGAAACTCTTCTGAACAGCTGTCCTACTTTCTAGCTGAACATCCCAACAGATAACAGAAACATCTTAAGCTCAAATAAACAAACATCTTTCTTTAATGTTCTCTTAATATGTTACACATCAGTCAGAATTAAGACCCATTGGTGGTTCCTAAAGCCACATCTAAAAAAAGGCCTCATTTATTCGCCTCATCCCAACCAATCAAAATGCGCTCAATACGGTCTACTGTGACGTAAACGTGTGACTGTAAAAGCTGAAACCTGTGGAAAATAACTACAGTCTGCATAAATAACTGTAATTACACCCATGTAATTGTGACAGGCCTATTTCTTACTGCTCTGGACAGCCAGCATGCACACACATTTATTCTTGGAAATAAATACACCTGAAAGCATGCCAACAGCCAGCAGCCTGGGCAATAGGAAACTTGGACTGTACCTGGCTATAAGACCTATACAGCTGCCTCAGGGGATCTAAAACGGTTACCATTCAACAGCAATGAACACTTTTGCCATTTCGAGGTTGGGTTGATGAATTATAGACTTAAAGTATTTTAAATACCATGCATTTGTTGTGGCCCAAACACAGGCCTGGCAGGATTTGCCATCTCCCATACACTAACCTGAACACAGCCTTCAGGATCATGACAGCTTTCATTATCCTTCCACTTGTTTGCATTTCTCAATTTCCACGCACCTAGCGTGAAAAACCACTTCCACCTACAGCTGGCCGTCACACGCTCTGTCACACGAGACTTTTAGAGCGAAACAAAAATCACTGGATTGAAGTTAGACTGTGATGTTCGTGGAATCAAATCTAAGTTATCTTAAGAGTTTCGTGAGAAAAATTTATTTACCAGCAAACGAAACTTAATTTGTTTTCGTAATGGAACTGGTGAAGGAATCCCCTGAATCATCATGTCAAGTGCACTAAGTTCATTGTCATTTCAGCCACATACACAGTACAAAGTGGAACCAAAACTGGGACCTATAGGACCACAATCGTTCTCCAGGATCATGGTGCAACACAAAGAACAAAAAACAAACACTGCGAGGCTACATGAGTGCAGGACAGGACTACACAGATTGCAAAGAGAGAGAGTGTGCAGGGTAACAGTGTTCAAAGATGGAAAAATTTAGGTAGTCAGCAATGAATAAGAATGGTGCAAATAGCAGAGGGACAGAGTAAATGCAAATTGTAATAAATGAAGGGTGTTTACAGTGGAAGTGTGGGCGTACATTTGTCCTGTACAAAACAATGACCTGTGCGTTACATGGCATGTCAGTCAAAAGGCCTTTTATTGTAAATGATTGGGATTATGTTGAAGGAAACCAATAGCAGTCATAAGTGTTTTATTCACATCGATATTTTGTCTATTTTTTGATTGTGTGATTAGTCAGACTTCGCATATATTAAAATATCACAATCAAGAATCGTCTGGTAGTCTGCCACTTTATCAAGTAGTGCATGTGTTTGACATGGGAAAATAATGCATTTTTTAAAACCCATGTATTTTTCCAACATTATACCTGTCAAGATATATTTTGACAAATAAACAATCAAAAAAGAATGTTGTGCCACTGTTCAACTCTAAATACAATTATTTTCAATGTTTCATGTTACGAAATCCAACTGCAAATGTGTATTTATGCCCTTATTGTAATCGTTTACGCACAGTAGAGTGTAGAACTGAAAATATAATCCAAAACCAATAATAAATAGTGGATATAATTAACAGTTAAGTTCATATATGATACTGCCTATACAAGCAGGTTGCCGATGCTGTTTGCAAGAGAATGTAAACAGCTTTGTTGTTTTCAAGCTCGCATGTATTGCAGCTGTAAATTTTAAAAAGAAGTTGTGGTCTTGTCTACTTAGACAAAAATGTCAAATATTTTTACCGCCAGTAGCCACTAAAAAATCTCCAAACATGCAAGGATTTTTTCCAGTTTGGAGATACACTGTTCACCATCCGTGTATGAGGTTCTTGGCACACAGGTCAGATAACCAACCTTGCAGCAATCTTTAGAAACAGACTTTTCAAAATCTACCCAATGATGTGCAGATAACTAGGAGTGCTTGAAATGCAATTGTGTTGTTTGCAGGGCTACACAACATATAGTCTGTTAATTGTCATGGCAATATTGATCACTGCAACAATGATAACCAATCGTGGTGTTTTTGAGAGTGTGAGGAATAACAGTTCCTGTTGAGTTTAACTGGGTGTTCCTGTGATCTAACCTAAAATCGGATTATTTTACCCTTTACCTGTTAAAGATATGACAAGGTGTTTTCCTAAAGGGCCCATATTCTACTTTATTATCCAGCTGCATTTGTTTCAACCTTATTCAAGGGAAAGCAAAGGGCTGAAACACTCCTTAAAACGTATTGCTTTTGTCTTCTTACTTAGCATGCTACTGATACATTTCCCTTGGGATATATCAAGTTCTTATCTTTTTACACTGGCCAACACAGAGAGCCAAAACAACTTATAGGCATAGACAGAGAGGGTGATTCCTAGGGTGCAAATATAGAGACAATTTGCTTTGTTTAAAGCTGATGCAAAGCAACAAGTCAAACAAACAAATACACAAGAGAGAGGAACTGTTCAACAGTGTCAAAGCCTAAACTGCTGCTCTGTTATCAGTAGTGGGAGCTGATACAGATGGAATTCACAAATTAGATACAGCACTGACGTCACCTGTCCTGACTAGGCAGGTTCTTCGCACAATGTCACAAACCTATACATTTTCAAGATGGAGTAGAGTTGGGTATCTTTAGGGCTGCTCTGATCCTGATATCGACACTGGGACTGTTCATCAATCCCAATTCTTATCCATACTCTTACTGATCTACTTTATATTTATCGGTGCCACATCACACAAAGACAATTATTTGGCAGTTATTTTGTAATTTTTTACAGAAGTGTGGATCTAAACTGTGTCCCGAGTTTCCTGTTTATATTATGAGGAAGGAGTGTCGCTACAAATCTTCTGAACAACAAATGTGTGTTGGTGATGAGCTGCATCCCCTCTCTGATCCAATCCAGAATCGAATGTTTGAAAACACAGCGAGAATTTATGTTAGAATGTATTAACACTGAAGAAACACTGACTGCAGCACAGTCTGAACAGGAGACTCTCCAGATTTCAGTACTGGCCAGGCAGGAATCAGCTTGGTACTGGTTCTCCACCCACTTCTTCAACTGGAGGTCAGTTTTGAGGCATACGGTCACTGATTATCAGCACTGCAGGTGTTGGCAGTTTACAGCTGCTCCAAATTGGTAAATGGCAACTTCCAGGTCCCAAAAATTGTATAAAAATGGACTGTGCCAGGCATGGAGCTAAAACCACCTTCTGAAGTTGGAGCATAGTCTGGCATGCTTGTGGATGAAGTGACCCCTTACTCAAAGGCAAGGATAAAATCATTCAGCTGCCTAAATAATAAAATTGACAAAATATACAGAGCAGAGTGGTGACATCTAAGGATACATAGTTCTGTCTGTCAGATTGCCTTGTTGTGATTGCTGTTCTGCTAGGGTTCTGCAGTTTTAGTTCTCTCGCGATGCACATATAAACTGCAATAATACGGCCTGTGTTTAGGTAAATGTCTAAATTTGTGGGGCAAGAGACAAGCTGAAAGATTCCCAAGGGAAATTAGTTACATTTATCATTTCACCTGTTCCCTTGGTGGACAGCTGTTATTGCCAAATCACCTCATATCACAATGCATATCATCGACATCGATGTTGCTTAATATACTTGCATCTATATGCTTAATATACTTTAAGCCACAAACGATATAGCCGTAGGCCTCTTTACTCTTGTATGACATCATCTGGAGAGTAAATCTGTAGAGCAAAAGGTCCAGAGGACAAAGTAATTCATAACACCACAGTAATTCTAACACTTTGTTAGGACAGTAGTATATAATGATGCATTGCTATGCATTTAATCAGTTAATGTTTATCAAAACATTGAAGTAGTTGCCAATCTGAAAGCTGTTTTTATTTGAAACCTATTTAAACCAGTTCAAATAAAAAGCTTTGAAAAGCACACTTAATGCATTTGCCAATTTTGGTCTACTTCATATAACTTTACACAATACCAACAATAATAAAATAATAATTTGATAAATAGGTAGATCTACTAACAGTACCAGCAATGTTAGACATCCAAATTTGTTTATCAGAACCGGATCACAACTGGAAAAGATGGATTGATGCACCTCTACTTAAATACAAGCAATTTTGATGGTAGCAAATATAGAACTTGTTGGGAGGGTCTACTCTGAAACACAATAAAGCACGACAACACTAAATTCAACTCAGTTTAAATGTTAATCACTAACCATAAACAATTTTTTCTAACCTTTTCAAAAACTGACAATGTCTACAACTCACTGAACATTATAAAATATTCAGGTCTTGGAAAAGTGCATTTAATCTCAGTGGTCACACAGTAAATCTCATATGCAGCAGGGATGTGATATTTCATTGATTTATTGATCGTTTGCTAATGATGATAAAGCAGTATATCAATAAAGATGTTCTAAAACATTGCATAATCAGAACCTGTTTGTTATGCAGTGCACTTTACTGAAACTGTTAAGAAATTCATAAAATCAGCTTTAATTTAAGCAGTCGTTGTGTGAACTGTTGACTGCAGGTTCTCTGACATGTCATCGCTGAATTAAAAGTGGGGAATAATTCGGGACTTTACTGGAAGCCTGGTGCTATTGATAAAGCCTACGAAGCAGTAACATCTTTGGGCTATCTTATGAGGTGCCATAGATTATGTGTGTGTGCAATGACTGTGAGAATGAAAATATGCAAATGGCCCAAGCACTGAAAAATCTGTCA
>JBBMFX010041968.1:0-11542 GCA_037832545.1 Rhabdalestes septentrionalis
GGTTCTGCAGGTCTCCTGCTGTTTGTGTGTCTAGAGTGAAAGATCTCCACACGTGTGATGTGTGTCTCTGTTCTCTGCTGCCATCTGCCTCGTCTTGTTGTGGTCTCGTGTTTACACTCCACTCACATTTCTTCCTGCCATGGCTACATTGTAAATGTCTTGAAACACCTCAACTTACATTTTACAATCTATACCATATTTGTGCATGTATGGGATATTTCATTTGATGCAAAAAGAAGACCAGGTGCACACTTGATTATAAAGAATGCAAAATAAAAATGCATAAGGTGATGTTGAACTTGTTACACAATCGCAAATGTATAGCTGTGTATGTAAGCTGAACAAATAGCAACAGTGTTTTTGGTATTTATCTGTGACATTTTTTTTTATTGTTTCCAAAGTGGTGGAGTGTTATAGGTGCAGGTTTACCTGTCGTCTGTCCAGTGCGATAGCTGTCAGGGTCAGAGTGGACACGTGAAGAGAGCAGTACTGCACAAAGCGGCTAATGTGGCACATTCCTCTGCCAAAAATCCATGTACTGTTAACAAAACGCACCTACGGAGCAACACACACACACATAAGCTGTCTGTATGGTGGTTCCAGGCTTCTGTATGGACATGTACAAGTACTCCAAGCCTAACTCAAACATCTACATCAATCAGCTTCATCTGTTTCTGCTTTACATCTCAATGTCCTTAACATCTCCATATTAATGAAGGACCACTGATTTATAAATTAATTCATTTAAGCACCAATTAAGAGAGAAGACGGACATGACATAAACCTCTAACTATAGCCCTGATAATGAATGACAAACCCACGAGCTCTCTCGCTCTGAGACGGGGAAAAGATGAGATACACACTAAAGCGTTAAGCCACCTGTGAGACAAAATTAAGTAGCTAGACTTCAAAAACAGGAGAAAATTCTGAAGCCTTGCACTAATTTCCAGCTGAACCTATCTGGGTTTGCATCATCCTGCAGGGCTGTCTTTCAGAACTGCATTACTAATCATGTTATCTGTTATTTTGGTGAAAAATTCAAAAAGTAAACATGGACTTTAACAGATGTACACACCTCAAGTTGTGACCTGACAAACATAATTTTGTAGGTTTGTTGTGAAATGGTTCACTGTAGAGAAATGTACCACTTTCAATATTGAATTGAACCAGTGGTCACGACATCAACATTGCGACATGCAGACACTGTATTTGATGTATACATGTGAGTGTTTTCATTTTTGATGATGCTAGAATATTTATGATAAAAAAGTAATAATATAATTTTTACTATTTTATGATGCACCGGCAGCCAAAATGGCAATCCTTCAAATGCCTGGTTACATTCATTTCCACTGAGAACAGTTCTAAGTATAAAATACTTGACTCATAGATCAACATTTTTCTCTGTCTCTCTCTCCTTCTCACTCTCTCTCTCTCTCTCTCTCTCTCTCTCTCGCTCACATACACACACACACACACACACACACACACACAAAAAGTCTCACACAAATTTAAGTGGAACCTCTGGGCTTTCAGCATCCTGAGAGGATTTGGTCATTAAAAAAATAAGTTTTCTAGTAATTATTTTAATGAAAAAAATCATTAAATCGTTCAGAGAGGGTTTGATGTGAAATGATAAACTGTAGAGAAATTATATATCACAGTGCTAGTGAATGGAAGCGGGGGTCACGACATTTTGTTTGTGAATCGTTACTAGACCCTTCAGTCGATACCCAATCACCTGTGATGGTAGAATAATGATAAATAAGACTATTTTATAGAGCACTTGTTAAATTCAAAATAATTATACAACATATCAGACAGGTGCTGCTTATATCACACCATATAAACGTAATATTAATAATTAACTAATTATTATGTTATTACGAACTTTCTTTTAGAGGGGCTTTTAAAGGTAAACCCTTCAGACGTTTTGTTCCATTCACCCCCAGTTTGACTGTGTGTTTCTATCTTAGTTTCTCTACGTTAAATTTTCACACACACGCTCATACACACACACACACACACACACACACACACAGACTCTGTCCGTACCAGTGTGAAGGGTGTGTTGAGCAGTGTGATCAGGATGTCCGCTATGGCCAGGTTGACTATGAAGAGGCTCGTGGCCGAGTGCATGCGTTTGTTTTTCATCACCACGTGGCACACGAGCGTGTTTCCGAAAAGCGAGATGATGATGATGACGCTGTAGGCCACCACGAGCAGCGCCTTCACGGTGACGGCGTGCTGGGACTCCGCGCCCTCGCGCTTCCTGCCGCGCGCCAGGGAGCGCCAGTCCGCGAGCGCGCTTTCGTCCAGCGCGAACGGGCTCGAGCCGTTCCCCTCCAGCAGAAGCTCGTCCAAGTCCACGCTGGTGCTGTTACTAGGATTACGTGGCGCGCGCGACACGCCACCGCGCACCACGCTGGCACTCACGTGCGCCAGGTACGCCAGGTACGCCGCACGCAGCAGCATCGTCAGAGTCTCAAAAGTCCACTCCGCGCGGCATGGTGCGCGAGTCTCTCACCGCAGAGGCGCGAGCCGCTTTAAAACGCAGAGCGAGCTGCTCTGCGATTGGCTGACCGCTTCCATCGAAGCTCCTATTGGACCGTCAGGTATATTTTTTTTACTAATAGCTTCTTTATCTGAGGAGAGTGGCTCGACCCCGCAGCCCATTTCGGGTCAGCTTGTTATGAAATTCCACGGCTGCGGAGAGGGCGGGTCACAAAAGAGGCAAAGCAGCGTTTAGACTAAATTATAGCCCCAATAAATAACTGAGAGAAATATTTCAGGCAATAGGTTCTGCATTATGAGCTCCCTAAATTACAGGTGCACTTTCTACCTCCCTGCTGCCTTGCTCTGAAAAAATACACACACACACACACACATGTACATGCACACACATATGCACACTCCAACACCCATACAAACACACTCACACACACACTCACAACCTCACACACGTACACACACATATGCACTCTCAAATACCTACACATACACATACACACTCATACACACTCACAGTGTTTGAGTAGCAGGATGTAAAACTAAAGGTGAGAGGAGGATGTACCTGAGCTGACATCGTGTCTGTCCCATCTCTCTCCTGTCCTCCACCATTTGAAGGAGTGGACTAGTGTCTCTGGGTCTCTGGTGGGGTCATCTTTTTGTTCTACTCTTTTTGGTGAGGGGACCAGCCTAAGGCACCTGGTTAGATGTGATTTGTTGTTGTTTGCTGAAGTCTGTCTGTAGGTCTGGATGGTGGAACACATGGATGTGTGAGATATTGTTTCTTGGACAACCTACTGCTGATACTGAGCTGCTCTTCATTCTTGCTCTGGTTGATGTAATGGCCAGTTGTGTCTATATCCTAGAATCTTTCTTTTTTTACTTACCCACAGGCAGTTTATCCCTGGCCTCCTGGAGGTGAGGATGCTCTCCACCTTTTTCAGCCTCTGCTTCTATTTCCTTCACCTCCAGCTGGTTTTCTGCTCTGGTATGAAATCTGAGAAGTTCAGGGAAGAACTCACACTAGCAGGTGATCAACTGTTTAATGGTCATCATGACATTGAGCTGTCATTTCCATTTCTCACCTGGAGGACAGCACTCTTCCAGAGTGAGGTACAGATGTTCATCAGAGATGGCTCCATCAGCACCATCATTCATCTTGCCCATTACTTTGACACCTCCATTTGACTTTGCCAAAGCCTCTTTCTGTGTGTTGGTTTCTTCTAAAGATGTTGAAATAATCAGTGGTTACTATTAGAACACCAAAGTTACAAACTAACAACACCCTACTAATCACGAGAGAGGACATAGAACAGCGATTCTCAACCTATGGGCCGCGGACCGGTGCCGGTCCATGAGAACTTCCCCGCCGGTCCGCGGAGCCTCGCTTCTGCACCAATCAAAATTCGGTCAGATCCAGCTCTGATCTCAGCGCTGCAGTCCCTGCGCGCCCCGCCCCCTTGACTCCACGCCCCACCCCTTGTTTGCATTCTAGAATGTTCAGTGTTCCCGCCATTTGTTTCGTTGTCTCTAAACTTTTCACGAACACACATGCATTCCGAGAGCGATCGAAAAATCACAGCGTGTTCAAAGGTTTCTTTCCCTCGGAAGCGTCCATCAAATCGGGCGAGCCACGGATCTGTGGGAGACGCTTTTATTAACTGACAGCCGCAAAAACAGACACAAACAGGCTGAGCACTCGCTCTGAGTGGCTCTGTCAGTGCGTCTTCCTCGTTTTGACCAGTTAGTGATGAGAAAGCAGGCTCACCCATCGCATTAAAATGTTGATTAAAATTTGTGGTGCAAAATAATCCTTGTGTGACTAGATTTTGATATTTAATTTAGGTTCAAAGTCCATCTGCAGGTTAAAACAAAATGAAACAAAACTAGGTTTCTTGGTTCATATATATAAATTTAACCAAATCACTGCTGTTAAGTCATGTTTAATATTTTACATAAGCATAAGACATATTATAACTTTTATTAGTAGTTTTATTAACAGTAGTGGTCGTCGTGTAATAATAATACAAATAAAGAAGAAGATGAAGAACAATAAGAATAACATTAAGATATTAATCTGTCTCTATAGTTATCCATCTATGCGGATGCACTCTTGGGGGGGGGGGGTAATTTTAGATTACTAATTCACCTGCTACAACAACAAGTTGATACAAACTGTATAGACGGCAAACTATTTGCTAACAACAGTAAAAAAAGAAATATTTATAATGGTGCAACTTTTAAGATTCTTGATTTTTTTCTTCACTCTCCACCCTGTTGAAAGTTTGAAAATTTTATTTCATCTCAGCAACTCATGTATCAAAAATTTCTCCCAGTTCCGCAGTGGAAATTATGATGTGAGAGGGTGTTCATGTGCAGGTTTCAAGTCAGTTTCGGGTATTTACCATAGAATGTCAAGGCACCAATAGTAACCAACTGGAATACAACAGCAAACACCTAGCAGGTTTTAAAGAATCTGTCCATGGGGAACCCACACATTTCTGCATTTTATTCTTTAAAAAACAACAACAAACAATATCAGTGTTAGAATTCTATCAAATATTCAAAGCAGTTAATCAAGTTCTACTCTTGACTCTGGGTCTCGCCTTGTTTTCTGGAGATCTCCTCTTCACTGCATTGTTTTCTTTATGAACATGAATAAAAATTAATAGTCTGGTGACCTCTCCAGGGTGTTTCCTTGCCTTTTGTACCATGACTTAGTGCTCCAGCTGGGACATTATTATAGTATTTCCATTTGTTTAGTCTATGATCAGTTCTGAAAACATTTCATAATTTTATCATGGCATCAGTTCATTTACTCACCCAGTACCTTCTCTGCAGGTTCCTCAGAGTTCTCCAGGTTGATGTTCATCAGTTGCGGGATGTCTTGAGCTTCAGCATCCTCAGGTTTACAGTTCAGCTCATCAACACCCATGAGTGTTGCCATGAGTTTCCTGGTTTTTTGGCTCAGGCTCTGGCCTTGCCTTCAGGAGACTTTCCCATAGTAATGAGATTAATAATTAGTAGTTGTGTGATCTCCAGGGTGTTTGTTAATATCGTGAGTGCTCCAGCTGAGTCATTATTATAGTGCCTGTGCTCACTTCCTTTACTTTGTCATCATTTCTACTATAATTTCTCTATTTAACCATCTGTTCAGATCACTTACTCACACAGATGGCTCTCCAGGTTGATGTTCAGGAACTTTTGGATAGCTCCAGCCTCAGATTCATCTGGAATCAAACACCATCAGTATTATAGATGTATCATATACACCAAAGCAGTCAATCATGTTGTATTCTCACATGAACCTGTTGGGATTTATGTTGTCCAGGTATTGAACACCCATCAATTTTTCCATCAGCCTCCTGATAAGCAGTTTTTAGGCAATGGCTCTGGCTTTGTCTTCTACACTTTATTTAATTCTATGCTTAATTGAATTTTCTACCACAGGAACTTTCACATGCGCACACACACTCACACACACAGGTTATTCCATTAAGTCTTCTGTCTTCTTCACGTAGGGATGTGTGACTGGTGAATATTACTCTTCATTTGAGCTCTGTTTAAGACTCGGTAATGATGTCATTATGAGGACGTCCCCTATAGAGGACCGTGAACTCTCTATAGGATCAATTTGTGCTGCAGAAGTCATTACCTTTATTTTACACTATATATGGGTCATTGAGGTCTTTCAGAGAGTTTTTATTTGTCATGTGCGTAGTTATACAATGTACAACGTGCAGGCAAATGTAACCTGAACCTCTCCTTTTAATGCCAGTGCAAAAATTCAAATAAGTCCAATTTGAAATTTTAAATGTAAATTTAAAAACAGATCTCAAATCAACTTAAACAGAAAACACAAGCTAAAGGTAAAAGATGTAAGCTAAATTGGAGGATTTGTAACCCTCATAAGGTCTTGGTTTTTTGGTTACACAGGAGGTCCTCCTGGGTCTGATGGACCCGTTGGTTTTTGGGTCTTTTAATTCAACACATTCACTCATAATTTTTTTGAAAAAATTCTCAGCAGATGTTTATTTCATCCCATTTGCAAGTAATATAAACAAAACGTAGAAATTTGTTCCCTTTACCTTTGTTAAATCACAAAATAAGGAAATGCATAATAAAACAGGCATAACTGGAAAAAAATAAACAAATGTACAAATGAAGCTATTTTTTTCATAACGATAGTGTGTTATTTATTGGAATTCCATTAGAAATGTTACCTATTCTACAGTGAATATGATGAATATGATGGACTCGAGTGGCCTGAGGAAAGAAGGCCCTCTTGAGTCTCTCTGTTTGGCCAAGATGGTGCAAAACCTTCTGCCTGATTGCAGAAGCTGGAACAGTCCGTTAGCCGAGTTCTTTAATAAAACTTAAATGATTGGTTTTCCAACATTTTAGACACATTTTAATGAGCTTGGAATCCCTGAAGATGCCTTACAGAGTTATAGCAGCCGCTGCACCTTATTGGCAGCACATTCATCCACTCGTTTTTCTGCCCCAGTTGTTTAATAACCTCTGCACTGTCATCTGTATTACAGCCAGATACTATAAAACAAACCCCTTCATTTTACCAATTACAACTACTTTCAGTTTGACCTTAATTTCCCATACAGGAAATAAAGGAAAATTAAGGGGGATAAGTGTACAATTTACGGCTGATTATATAGTAAAACTACTGAATTTTCCCCTTATACTTTCAAATCTGCCTCTTGACAATAGAACCTCCTGAATTAACCCCTGAAATATACAAGGGTTTCACACTCATGCCTTAAATATAATTTAACGGTAAAATTAAAGGACCAGTTTCACAAATTAATGTGCTCTTAATTCAAATGAAGGGGGTTGGTGTATTATTAGGGTAAAGCACATTTTAAGTACATTGTGTTTCGTAGTGGTGAAGATTTACCAGTGGATGTGTGTGTGCAGTCATGGTAAATCTCCCATCACTTCAGGAAGGCTTACCCACAAATCATGTTGTCGGATGTTAGGGGATTCTCCACACCAGGGGTCTAGCTGTGCTACAGGCAAGCTTCCAGCCTAGTGTGGTCGATCCCCCTCAAACACACTAAACCTGGTGCTGAACAGGTGCTGGACATCCCTGCTCTACACACTTCTGCACACTGCTGTTAATTTGCTGAACTGAAAACAATAAAATAGCCTGGGGTGGCCTGTGCCTGATGGCACCCTTTACTTATTCTTCTTCTTCCACCACTGGGCTCCTGAGCAAGACCCTTAATCACAAGTTGCTTTAGGGAGACTGTCCCCTGTAGTTTGGAAATGGAAGTCGCTTTGGGTAAAAGCACCTGCTAAATAAGACGATTTATGTGACGAAGGCTGAAATATGCAGACCCCCCTATGTTATTACTGTGGGAATTAAAGATTACTGTCGACACCCAAACTGGGAAACTGGAACTGTCATCTTTCAAGAAAAAAACTTGTCACATTTGGCAAGATTAGATTATGTACCCAAAAGGAGTAGCTCTGTTTTATGACTATGAAGGTTGAGAAAATTATAAGAATAAAAAAATATTCAGCCTTGGAAGCCTGAGAAGAGGAGTCTGAAGCCAGATGTAGGCAATGTCTCTGACACTGACTGAGGTTAAGTGGCCAAACAGAATACTATGGGACACAGTATTAAAGGCTGCAGTGGGATCTAGTAACACTAGTATGTTTGAGAATCCAGATTCATCATCAGCGAGTAATGGGTTATTTCGACCTTGGCTGTCTCAGTACTACAGAAATGATGAAAACAAGAATACACCATGTAAATACTGGTTGTCTTGAAAATATGCTTCATTTGTTTTAATTGGGGCAGCTGGTGGTCTAGTGCTTAGGGAGATGCCCCTGCAATCAGAAGGTTGAGGTACTGCTAGGTTCCCTTGAGCAAGATACCGTTCCCAACACTGCAACCCGGGCGCCCCCCACTGGTGGCAGCTCACTACGTCACTTGGTGAATGAGTTAAACCCATACGTGTACACACACACACACACACACACACACACACACACACACACACACACACACACACACACAAACACACATCCCTCTTGCTGCTACTTGCTTAAGTGCACAATTACTTTCTGATTTTTAAAAGACAAGTTAATAAAGAACTTTATGTATCACAAGGGGAATTCTTTTGACCTAAACATGCTCAATGCAAGAAGAGGAATAAAGATAGACAGTCAGTAGTAAAACATTAATAATAGTGCAAGTGTAATAACAAATACCTCAATGACTATAACAGATATAATAAATGACTACAACAGATATAATAAATTACTACAACAGATATAATAAATGACTATAACAGATATAATAAATGACTACAACAGATATAATAAGAAAACAGATTAGTAATGAAAAGTGACTTGCTGTATGTGCCATGAATAAAAAGGTAGGTTGCGTCATGTGATGGGAGGATGGAACAAACATTCAGATGAGGAAGTAAAAAGCAAATGTGTAATATTGCATGATCCGAGTGAGAACCATTATGACATTAATGCTGAGAAAAATCTCCTACAGAACGAAGAAGAGTTCTGAAGTCTTATTGCCACAGGTAGGGAGGATTTGCTGTGGTGTTCACTTCTTTTGCTGCTTGTGCTCTGATGGCCCATGAAGGATGCATGCATGGTGTGAGGGGGGTTGTCCATAATACTGAGAGAATTTTTCAGCATTCTCCCCTCAGACACCTCCACCAGGGTCTCCAGTCTGTTACCCAGGACAGAACCAGCCTTTTTAATCAGCTTGTTCAGCCTGTTGGCATCATCTGTCTTCAGCCCACTTCCCCAGCCCACAACACTCTCCACCACAGCATGATAGAACATAGTCAGCACTTTCCAACAGACATTTTCCAGTGCCTCCTCAGCAGTGGCGTAGCACCAAATTATGGGCCCTATGCACAAGCAGTGGCCATGGGCCCCCAAAAGCTCGAGGTTCACAACTACCTACAACCTCAAGTGCCCTCCCCCAACTTTGGGCCCTGGTAATTTAGTCCCACTTTTCACCCAACTACAACACCCCTGCTCCTCAGTAGGTAAAGCCAGGTCTGCCCTTCCTTGAAAACAGTGTTGTGTTCTTTGACCAGTCCAGCTTGCTGTCACTGTGAACCCCTAGGAACCAGTAGTCCTAAACCACCTCATCATTCGTCCCTCTGATGGTGGAAGGGGTTTGTTGCACTACTTTGCGCAGGACTCTGCTGTTAGAAAAGAGTATAATTATTTCTTAATCTTTAAAACTACTTTCCCTCACACTACTGCTGTTAGTGCTCCTGCCAACTGCACCGTATGTTGTCTCAGACAGGTTCTCTTGTGTTTTGTACTCTCTCTTTAGTCCGGTCCTGCCTGCACTTGTGTTGTCTTGTGTTTTTCTGTTTTTGTTCTTTGTGGGGTTTATTTGTGTTCTTTGTGTGGCTGCACCATGGTCGTAGAGGAACATTGTCTCATTATGCTGTGTACTGGACATATGGTTAGAATGAAATTAAGCACTTGCTTGCCTTGTATTGACGCACACAGACACACACTCACACATGTACACACACCAGATCTGCATTACGGAACTACAAATTAACCTACATCACACATTTCTCTGCACCTGCGCTGTCATTTATACTGCACTATGCCATTGTTTGTGATTATCAGTAGTTTGAGATCCTGATTTTGATCAGTGTCTGTGTTTAAAAACAGTGGACCCCAACCACCACATTCACTACTATAACATCCCAAGTGTTTGAGTTTTGAATTGGGACTTTGATTTTGACGCTGGGTGTGGCCTCACACCTGTGCCTCACTGGCCAGGGTTGAGGTGTTATTAGCAGCAGCTGTTGTGTGTTTAGGTTTGTGGATTTAAGTTTCCCTTGAACTTTGTTTGGATGGTTCACCCTCACCATACCATTTGTTGTGTTGGTGTCTTTTGTTTTGGCCCTTGAGCCTGGTTTTTGTTTGTAGTTTTATGTTGAATAAAGAGACCCAAAGCCATGGAGGTCTGAGTTTGTGATTTGTGTCTGGATGTAACACGACAGAGCGTTTCAGATGAACTGACCCACTTAACCAATGCAGCAGACATTGCCACGGGTCTGTGGGAAACCGTGGCCAACTTGAAGAGAAGGGTGTTCAAGAGCCAAGACGATGAATGTGTGGAGGAACAGCAGAGACAATCTGACAAGCTTGCAGGGCTAGTCATGAATTAGGCAACAGCAGCTCTGCGATGCCATGCGGGCTGTCTTGCTGCTCCTCGAGGCTCCGCAGCTCAGCTCACCGCTCCTCAAGGCTCCATTGCTTATCTCACCTGGACTGCCTGACGCCCCAGTGGTGCGTCTTTTGGGAAGTGTATCAGCCCTTGAGCCTGGTTTTTTGTTTGTAGTACTGTTTTAAATAAAGAGAACCAAAGCCATGGAGGTCTGAGTTTGTGCCTTGTGTCTAGACGTAACACAGCAGAGTGTGACGACTACCAGGCTGAACGGAATTGTAGGCTGTTGGTGCAGTGGTGCCAAGTCTCTATTATTTAAGAAAAGACAAAAAGACACTTAAGATCTAAGAACAGTTAAAAATCGAGTGAATTAATGAAAAAATAAATGAATAAATGACTAATTTCATCCATTTATTCATTTATTTTTTCAGTAATTCACTCGATTTTTAACTGTTCTTAGATCTTTTTGTCTTTTCTTAAATAACAGAGACTTGGCACCACTGCACCAACAGCCTACAATTAACAAATGAAATGAATAAATGAAAATGAAATGAATGCATGACGGAACACCATGAACCTGATTGTTTTGCTGTCAAATATAAAATGGCTTGATGGCAACCATTAGATAACTCTATATTACTGTAGAGCGTGTTTGAATCTATTTAAAGAAGAAAGGAACACCCCATCCCCCCTCATCAATAAACTGCTAGCATGCTACAGGTTTAAGTCTATTTGAAAAAAGGAAGGACCTCCCACCCCCCTCATCAATAAACTGCTAACATGCTACAGGTTAAGTCTATTTAAAAAAGGAAGGACCTCCCACCCCCCTTATCAATAAACTGC